>OX578138.1:94582413-94604913 GCA_951213105.1 Amaurobius ferox | reverse complement strand
TCAACATCAATTCAATTTTGTGATCCCTCCCCCCCCCCCCCCTGTTAACAAAATTTTTATTTATTTCGTATTGCGGATTTTCATACATGCAAAGCTAGCTCCCCCCAAATGGAATGCTGAAATGCCGCCCCTGTATATATATATATATATATATACTAAATTATACTTTCAAGTCTCAGTGTTTCCACAAGGTGACTATAGTAGAAGTATATTAGCTAATTTATACCTTTAGCATTATGAAAAATCTTTTATTTCAACAGATTATAAAATGTTCAGATATGTTGATGATCTGATTTGTTTGGCCTTTACAGACAACTATGTCATAGATATAGATTTCTATCTGCATAATTTAGAACTAATTCCAAATGAAGGCAAAATTAGTAATAGTATTATTTTTTTGGATTTAAATCTTATTATTGAACCTACTAATAGGATAGCTACTAATTTATATGATAAACAAGACAATTTTAATTTTAACATTAATAAAATATCACAATTTAATTCCTGTAACTCGATTCAATTTTTTAGAAATATTATACTTAATCAACTTTTAAAAATTTATAGATAATCATATAAAAAATTTCATGCTATGCATATTAATCAGCTAGAAATTACCAGCAAATTATATAAATATCTATCATATTTAGTAAATGGTATAGTTAAAAAGATTGGAATGGTTGAATATGCTTAAATTCTCTCCTTAGTATGTTATATTAGCCATACATCACATTTCTCTTGAATAAGCATCACCTTATATTTACATCCACTTATAATTTAGCCTTTATGTTTTCTATTATAATCTGCCCCATTATTTTGTAGATTTTACTATTGGATATCACCTTTTATCACCTTTAAGCATTACTGTTATTTATTTCTCACGATTGGCAGCAGCAGTTCTCAACTTTTAATTTTCTGAGATTGGCAACATTGGTCTCTTTATTCAATACTCCAATGGATCAGACATATGCAGTGTTTTTCAGGTATTCTTGTTTTCAATAATTTTGCAATATTTATGCATGTAGTCCAAGTTATCAATGTTTCTAGATATAATCTATCACTGATATCAGAGAAACGCATTTTGTGTTCGTTTTGATAAAATACTTTGACTTGAAGAAGAGTTTTATCGAAATGAACAAGTCATTTGTTTAGGCATAGGGTTTGTCTACGTGTGCTCTTTAATGCTTGGATTTCATTAGATTTTCTATTATAGATTCCTTTCCATTGATGTTTGTTGTTTGTCTTCAACTCGATGACTAGAGGTTTGCATTTTATTTTCCTCTTGATTGATGATTCTCTGTTTTATACTTTTTATTTGTTTGACATGTTTTAATGTTAGGGTTTTTTGAGTTACAACATCTCTCTATTCTGTCATTGGATTTTCAAACTATTATATATATATATATATAGAGAGAGAGAGAGAAAGATATATATATATATATATATATATATATATATATATATAGATACTATAGCTTACTAAAATATGAAGGATACTATGCAAATATTATTAAATAAAGAATTTAAAGTTATTAAGTAAATGGATTGAAAATGCAAAATACATTTAATTTATTGCGCAAATGCAGCTCATAAATAAAATGATTTCATTACTGTATTATATTTTATTCTGTGGGTGTTTTATAAAGTTAGGTTTATCGTGTTACATCTTCTTACTTTTCGTTCATTGGATTTTCAAACTTCTATTATTATATATATATATATAACCATATTTATAACTACATTATCCCAACCATAAAACTGAAAACATACCCATTGGCGCCAAGCAACTCAACCAAGTATATTTATGTAAATGAAATATAATGAAAGAGAAAAACAGCAATGTATCAAAAGTAGCCGGGGGGATTGTGACCCCCACTTCCCGGTTAAGCCAGCTTTATGTCATGAATATATATTTGTGTTTTAATTGCTATATATTTTTGCTATATATATATATATTTGCGATATATATTTTGCTTTGTTTTATTGCTATATATATATATATTTGCGATATATATTTTGCTTTGTTTTATTGCTATATATTTTGTTTTTAAGTATTGAGTTCTTGGTTTTCGGCAGTGTATAAGCTTCCGGGAGTGTCGTCATGACATAAAGCTGGCTTAACCGGGAAGTGGGGGTCACAATCCCCTTTGCTATTTTTGATACATTGCTGTTCTTCTCTTTCATTATATTTCATTTATATATATATATATATATATATATATATATATATATATATATATATATATATATACACACACGCACACACACACACATATATATATATATGTATACTATATATATGTGGGCGTGTGTGAATGTTATAAGATAATATTCAAAATTTTAATATAAACAGATTAAAAATTTAAATATTTTAACATTTGTACTCTTTGAATAGAGAGGTAAGCTCCAATAAAACATTTAAACAAATAATTTGAAACCAAATTCTTACTACATGCAATTGAGACAGAGTTAATTTCTATTTCATATGTAAATATTTTATGACACTCACTCATTAATCCGTTTATTTACGTACCATTTATCAGTGAGCTAACTGAATTACGATAAACTCATCATCTGTAAACTAATATATAGCTTTCAACAACTTTTTGACATTGTTTTCAATTATTCCACTTTAATATTTATCTATAGAATTGTCTTGTCAGTGTTAAAACTTTGACCTATTTTTGATCGGTTTAAACCTAAACAAATTATCCTGATTCCAAGTAATTGTTCTTTATTTCAATCGGTTCTGGTGAGCAGCCAAAGATTTGATGTGTGAAACAAATGACCTTAAATTATTGCTCTTATTATAAGTTGAAAATGTGCTGAAATAAACATTCGGCTTTTTGAATTTTCTTGGATGACATGTGTAATTAAAATTAAATTCTTAAAGAGAGACTTTATATGAAAGAAAATTTCCTTAAATGAAACGCTCTTGCATGCATTATTTTAGGAATTTTGCAATTTATCAACATGGATGCACCTTATATGATACCTTTATATTTTATTCTATAAACATAGTCTGTAAAATGTTACTTCAGATCAACGGTAAATTTATATTTATTCAAGTATCTCCTATCTATCCATTTTTTTTATATACTGTCTTCCAAATGTTACGGACGGACTGTAAAATCAACAGAAATGGAAAAGTAAAGATTTGATTAACTCAAAATTATACATGTAGGTAGCAAATGTGTTTATGCATTAAAGAAAACAAGAATTATGTGCAAAGATGAAAAATATATTTACTTTTCATAAGTTATATGATGACGTCACTTTTGGACCATTAACAAAATAATGCTTAAAGGCAAACAAACCGAACAAAACTTGCATTAATATATTATGTGATCCCCCCGGAAATTTCACACAAATTTTACAACGATTTTCCATTATTTCAATGAGGTGATCAACCATCGCAGATGCGAGAAATGGCCATTCCTAAAATTGGGTAGTTTTCAACTCTATGAGACTGGCTGGAGGACGTAAACATTCAGAGATAGCAAGTTTCCCTCCTCCAGCCTCCTCCGCATCCCATAGGTTTTCAATAGGATTTAGGTCGGGGGTCATACGCCGGCCTCTCCATACGAGAAATGCCCTCACTTTCCAAGTATTCGTTAACGATGTTAGCTTGATGGGAACTGGAATTATCGTCCAGAGGAAATCAGGATCCACTGCTGCAGCGTAAAGTTCCGCAGTAGGATTTAGGATTTATCCCGATTCCGCGCAGCCGTCACAGAATCGCCTTTAAAGGTGTGCAGCTCTGTGCGATATTCCATTGAAATTTCAGCCCACACCATGACGTTGCCGCCTCTGATGTTGTCTGACGCTGCCGCCTCTGATGATGTTTGACGCTGCCACCTCTAATGTTCGATGATGTTCTTGGCCTGATTGCTTGTGCCTCGTACTTACACAATTATCATCTAATTCTAGGGCAAATGTGGACTCGTCTATTAACAGGATTTTGCAACAATCTTTGAGAGTTCAATTGACATGTCGACGACACAACTTTAATCTTGCCCTCTGGCTTGGACGGTTAGTGGAACACAAAAACATCGTACTCGGGCTTATAGTCCCTTCGACGCACTGTACTGGCAGATATTGTCTTATCAAGAGCCTCTGCAACCGTGGATGTAACAGTTGTGGAGGTCGCTCGTCGATTCCGCTTGGCTACTATAGCAATATACCGATCATCAAAGGAGATGGACATGTTTGGAATTGTTTCCATAATCGAGAAATTATCAATGCCTAGGAAAATAGCTACAATTTGATTGATTGTTCTGCTTCGATGCGTCTGACAACACGCCAGTTCTCACTATCTGACATTCGTCTTCTGTCAGCCATAGAAACACGAAAATCATCAAAAATAAACCTACAAAAGTTATAAACACTTCGTATTAGCGTTTAAATGCACCTCAGCAAACCATTCAGAATGCTGGCGTATTCACAGACTGCCTAATTAGCATATATCCGGACAGTCAATCGTGATTGGCTGTAACATACAATACTTGAATATTG
This sequence comes from Amaurobius ferox, assembly GCA_951213105.1. Lineage (NCBI taxonomy): Eukaryota > Metazoa > Arthropoda > Arachnida > Araneae > Amaurobiidae > Amaurobius > Amaurobius ferox. Next base: position 94,600,401 of record OX578138.1, on the reverse strand, counting down.
CCATCTACATCCGCAGCGATTTTCAGCCACTCAAATTCAAATACGCTTTCGAAAAAGGAAAATTTTCAGTTCGTGCTTAACTTTTGTAGTCAGTGTATATACCTCTTAATTGTTCATTTTTTGCATCTTACAACTCCTTGCCCCCCATCTACATGTGTTTTAATTTAAAAAATATTATAAATGTCGAAAATCTAATTACCAGCAATTTTACTTTATACATATTTGGGATTCAAACCCACTTAGTTCCATCTTTGGGAATTTTCTAGGTAAATAAAATTATGAAAATTAAAATATTATAAAATGGTTTTAATAACTTAATGTATAAAAATCGAACCTTGTTGTTACAAATTTCCTCGGGAAATGCATACACAATATACTCAGTTGTCTTCTGAACCCTATATATGTTCAGGTGGTCGAGAACTAAGTAAATTTTCATTTAAGAAATAAACTTACATAAAAAGAGTCGACAAAATTTCATAAAATAGAACTCAAAAATTAGTGTCAAAATGAAGGGAAATGAAAATGGTATATATTTATTTTGCAGCACTAAAATTGAAATTTGATTTTAAAAACAAATACTGATTTACTTTACCTTAAAAACATAAATTTGTTCATATGGTATTTGCTGAATATTTAGTGCTTACACTAGGTAAAGAAAGAAATAAACTTACATAAAAAGAGTCGACAAAATTTCATAAAATAGAATACAAAAATTAGTGTCAAAATGAAGGGAAATGAAAATGTTATATATTTATTTTGTAGCACTAAAATTGAAATTTGATTTTAAAAACAAATACTGATTTACTTTACCTTAAAAACATAAATTTGTTCATATGGTATTTGCTGAATATTTAGTGCTTACACTAGGTAAAGAATAATTCACCATGTCTGATGATCCGATAGATCTGATTAATATGTGTATATAACAAATTAAACTCGTTAAAAAATTTATAAAGGTAACTCAACAAAAAAATATGATGTGGACAACACATGACTTTCTTTATATAATACAATGAAGTTACTCCTTTTACAGTAAAAAATAATGTATAAGATCCGAGGTACTTTGTTTTGAATGTTGGATTGTACATTTGGCGATTTTCCGGATGAAAAAATATTTCAAAGTACCCAATTAACTTATATTTCGCGCAACTCTAAATAAACAATTATCAATATTGATAACATCCTCAGTAAGCGATATAGCCCATATATTGAAGTATTTTGATTATTAATTAAATATTTTTGTGTCAGTTTCATTAATTTAGCGTCAGTTTTGCAATTTTGACTATATTTTCGTCAATCTGGATTGAAATATCGCCAGGTTTACGATACTTCACTAGATTATTCGCCAAGTCCACTGTTGGAAATAATATTGGAAAGAACTTAAATTAAAGAAATACTTTTGCGTATGGGCTGATTGACTTTTTACCGATGTGTTACATACGTTTTAAGAGTTTGTTTTTGAATGGCAACACTGATATAAAACTGAATGTCTCTATGATTTGAAGGGCTCGCACGCTCGGTTTGCTACTGCGTAGTTGAGCATTGTATCTGTCGTTTCATGTATTAAAAGAGGTTGGAAAGACATTTACTGAGTGATTATTTTTTGCTTCATATGTATTCTATTATCGACAACCGCTAAAGCATCTGGTAGATGCACAAGAGCCCCAAATATATTTCAATAATTGTGTTACGGTTTCTAACATCCACCAAAGGCATTGCCAAGTGTTACAGACAGACGGAAAGGCAATAATTTCTTATATACTAGAAGGTAACACATGGACGAAACACCCGTGTTATGGACGAAATTCAGAATTTGTGAAACATTACTTCTCATTTGGCGTTATTTTTATCAATTTGGCGTTATTATTGTAACTTTGGCAACATTTGAAATGTCGCTAATTTGGCGACGTTCCGCTAGATTTGGCGACGTTCGCTAAATGTTATAGACAAATGGACGGAGAAATGGGTTATTCTTATAGTCTATTCTTATGTTCTTTCCAAAATATTGAACTTTCCTCAATTAGTCGCCATTTCACTGATTTAGCATCAGTTTCATAAATTTGACGCATTTTTATCAATTGAGTGACATTTTCGACAATTTGGAAACATTTAAAAAGTCACCCAGTTGGGGGTATTCCAATAAATTCGTTATCAAAATTTCACCAAACGGAAAAATAGTCTGAAAAATAAGTTATTCTTATAGTAAATTCTTATATTATTTCGAAGATATTGCATTTTTCGTCATTTTCCTTAATTTGGCAATATTTAAAAATGTCGCCAAGTTGGCGACATTCCACCAAATTCGTCTCCAAAATCTCGCCAAGCTTTATGGAAAGAGAAATAATTTATTCTTATAACAAATAAATAACTATATTGGCCCCAAAATTCAAAAGTATTACCCCCAAATATCTTCCCTCATGAATGGAACGAACTAAATCCACCATAATGATGTCACCAAATTTATCGCATGGTATTACATAAGAAAAATGAAAATATTTTACAATAGTTAATATTTATTTTTTTATTTTATGTGTCTTTTTGATAATTTTTTTTTAATTGTACAATATCACGAGAACGGTTCACGCTAGCTTTATAAAGTTTGTTTCAATGGTTTTCTAATGAAAATTTGCATTATAAATGACTATTTGTGTAACTTTATTAAAGGTTTTTATTTTTTGATGATTTTTTTCAAATTTTCACTCGAAAATTTAGGTGGTTTTGAACATTCGATTACGTTTAAAAACAATAGGATTTCAGTATTCATGGATTGTAATTTGTACTAAATTTCGTTCGATTCCCTCCTTTCGTTCGTGAGATATCGTCTCCTAAGTCTCACTGACAAATACACTCACACACACAGAGTTCACCTCAAAAACATCTGATTCGTGTCCAGGGTTTGCTTAAAACGTGCTCTTCCGTCAAAAACTCGAATTCGAATTTTCGACCCAGTCATAATACCTTTCTTATACATTGTACTATAAGGAAAGTAACAACTCAAAACAATGTGAAGTACTATACTTTATAAAATACTATATACTATATTCCCAAGTAGTCAGTGATCCATAAAAATTTCAGTTTTTGTGTCAAAGTTTCAAAATTTCGAAAATATAATATGAAATAAGTTGTTATAGATATTGTACTAGAAAATACGTAATTTATAATATGTTTTACTTGATATAGTTATAAAATAACGTATTAGATTAAATATGTGTTTTGTTTTAATAATAATGTTCATATAACATTGTAACGCATTTACTTTGTATTGTGCACAAAATTTAAAAATTAAAAGGAATGTTTGATATAGTTTTTGTCAAGAGATTTTTTTTTTGTGCAAAGTCTATTTAATTAATAATTTTAGTCTAAATAATATAATTTACAGGTATTTGTTAGATAGAAAAACGTGAAAATTTTGAAGTCATAAATTTGCTAGATTGTTTTTCTAAATGTCAGCTATAGCTAAATGTCGGACTACTGCGAAATTATACGAGTAGTCATTTGAATATATAGCAAAGGCATTTAAAAATTAAATTTTATAAATTAAATTTTAAAAATTAAATTAAGCCAAGCAAACGGTTCTATAATATGGAATGTTAATCTATACAAATACAAGAAAGATCAATAATTCATAAGGCATTGATCATGAAACACATTCCAACTAAAATGTAATTTTATTTAAACATCTCTGAAATGCGATATATTCAGCGCTGATATATTTTAAATTATCACGGTACTTCAATAATTCGTTATATTTGAAAACTTAAAACTTCATCAAAGAAAATGAAAGTAATGTCATCGAATGATGTCATCGAAATATAAATCGTCTGACCTCTATGTAAAAGCAGTAAATATTTAATTCATATAACTTTTATTCTAGACTCCAGAGCTAAATAATTTTGCGTTAAACGTTTCAGTAATTCTTATACAACTCATCTTACAATCAAGTGTTTACATTCTGAATCCATTAAAATTAGGCTGCGTTGTAGATGTAATCAAAGTTTGACGATCACTTAAACTAAAAAATATTCTAATTGCTTTGGCATAGAATATAGATGAACAGAAAATACGCAAAAATGAAACGGCTTTTAAACGGATGCAGTACTAAATATGTTATGATAAAACATGAAACTGTCCCTTATAAGTAAACTAGTTTGTGTAATGACAAGATTGTGTGGTTTAAGCATAAAAGAAGACATGATACATACATGCAGACATACATATGATCGTGAATGTATAAGTTATATTATGATTATTATTATATTATTTGTATAATATACAAATCATTTTATCTGATGTTTCTGTTTCATGGACAGAAAAATAATCAGCTTATTGATATAAACTTTTAGAATCCAGTAAACGGATTCGAACGTTTGAAGTTTCTTAAAGTTCCTTAATATTTAAGTCAAAGTAAATAGAGGCATCATAAAAGATACAACTTGATGGAACTTTCGCAAAAAAAAATTCTGAAATAGCGGGAAAACAACTTTGTTGAACTACTTGACGCTGATAGATTGTACATGATTGTTAAATAGCGTGATACTTCACCATGAAATGAAGTTTTCCATTCTGGCTTGTTTGAAGTGAATTGTATTTTAGTTTTTTCCATTATTTAAACAATAAGGCTTTAAAAATTTATGAGGTTGTAAAGTCACTCCAAGTTTACTCGCAGAATTTTATTTCTAACTACAAGTATGCGACGCTTCTTAGCGCGCTTCTTTCGGGCACGGTAGCCCGGTGGTTTGCGCGCTGGATTTGCACGCTGTCACAACTGCCGCCGTGTTCATGCGGAGTACGATCATGTTAAACATGTGGATCCTTCCGAGAGGTTGGTGTATTGGAAGGAGGGTACGGTCCCTGTGGATGCCTCCCCTACTGGGTTCCCGTTTAGATTGGCTGGCACTTCCCGGCCGTCCAAACGGTTACCTTAAATCTTTCTGGTAGGTCGGACGGTCTGAGTCTCAACAACAAAAAAGACTCTTCTTAGCAGCTAAACATCACCATCTAAGAGTTATGTGACTATGATATTTGTAACTACAGCCAATCTCAGTACACACCAATATCTGTCCGTTTTTTTTTTTCTAATTTTATGCCTTCTGCTTGGTAGTATGGAATTTGTCGGTCACAGCAGATGTTTGCAAAAGTAAATGCTGCATATAGGAAGTTTTTATACTGAAAGTGCGGTTACCAGGTTATATATTAAAACAAAGTCAGAAAACGATGTGGGCATGACATGACTTTCACTACAGACTCAAATTCATTTTCTCTTTATCATCTCTTTAATAATTCATTATAGAGTTTAATTGCGTAAAGTATTATGCATGATTATTTGAAATGGCACTGAATTTGCACTTTGAATTCAAGTTTCGTTTTCATTTGGAAACTGGAGGTATTTTCAAAAGCGGCGTAAGTAAACAGAGAACAAGCTAATATATCTAGAGAACAGTTAGTTCCAGAATAATGCATTGGTCCTATCCATTTTATAGTAATATATATATATATATATATATATATATATATATATATATATATAATAAGAAAAAATGAGATTGAAAATGGATTAATACAATTAGAAGTTGTGTGTTTACGGGGTTGTAGAGAGGTCAAGGGGGATTGCGACCCCTTTTCCTGGTTTAAGCATGCTTTTAATAGCAGGAAGCATACCCAGAAACCACTACACGCCCGAAACAACAATCAACAGTATGTGATTGTTGTTTCGTGCGTTGTTCGGCTATTCCTTGGATTTTATATTTTATATTTCATTTTGATTGTACTTGAGGAATATGCTATATGCTCCAACACCACATGAGAACGGCTGAACCGAATTTGATGAAATTTGGTGGGTACTCTTAAAATATCCTAACTTTAAATGTAGTTCATGTTTCGAGTTTCTAATATCAGGGATTGTCGCGATATTAATGTAAAACAAACTTTCGTTTGTGTCAGCATCGCGGGAGAACAGCTGCACCGAATTTAATGAAATTTTGTGCGTAGCTTTGAAATAGCTCCCATAAATTTAGTCCAAGTTTCGAGTTTCTAAGACCAGGGGTTGTCGAGTTATTAATGGAAAACGAAACTATGTCCTAGGAGTTCTACTATCTAACTCCATGATTCCCAACGAAAAAGGTTGGAAATTGTTGGTTTAAAACGTGAAAGTTAAATCGCAGGTTTGAAATATGAATTTAATGGAAACTCTATCAGCATCGTTTATTTTTCACAGGCTTACTCAACAAATTTTATTAATTTGAATAACACATAAATGGATATAAAAATATATATCTATCTAGCTATATATATAAAGAAGAAAAGTATGGGTGTATGATCCAATGGATCTGATTGGCCAAAGAGTGGCCAATCAGATCCATTTTTTTATTACATAATGCAATGAATTTACTTCTTTCACAGTAAAAAAACAATGTATAAGATTCACGGCCCTATATGTTCCGGTGTAATTTTTATCAGAGTTTTGCATCGTAAATCCCAAGCAACGCCGGGTAATAGCTGCTTGTTACCTATAAAACATGCATGCAACCGATACGTTTGAGCATAAGTTGTCTTTTAATTTACATTTTGACGATTTGTGCGGGACATTTCTCAAAACAAGACAGGTTCCATTTTCCCGAATCTTACCAAAATCTAATTAGCACCAGAGTAACCATAAATGACTTATCTACTAATTTTGTTTGTGAAATTAGATCCTTTGTAAGAGTGGATATATTCGATTTTTGCGGGCCATTTTGTAAAAAAGGCAGGTTCTTTTATCTATTATCTAAAACTATTTCGTACCCAATTGGCTTATATTTCACGCATCTCTAAATTAACAAATATCAATATTGATAGCATTCTCAATAAGCAATGTAGTCCATCTATTTAAATATTTTAATAATAATTGTATCCATTAGAAGTCTTTGTCATAAACTTAGCTTCATTTTGGCTATTTTGACAATATTTTCGTCAATCTGGGGCTAATTATCGCCAAGATAGCGATAGTTAGCTAAGAGAACTTTAAAAAAAATGACCAATTTGGCGATATTTCACAAAATGTAACCAGCGGATTTTTCGCCAAGCGTTACGGACGGAGTAGATTAATCTTATACACTCGTCAAAAGGGAAATTGATACACCATGAAGTAACAATCAAGAACCATCAAAACTATCAAGAACTTCTAAAACATTAAAATAGTTTGTAAATGCCGATATCAAATATTATGTATGCATGTTATTTACCACATATACATATAAACCGATAATTTTGCATTTCAATAGTCGCATTGGTTGCTTCGTAGATGAATGTTACAATATAACAATGCACCAGATATTCATTTACAGAAAACAACCTATCTCTGCTAAACGAAATATTTATTCTCTGGACCCCAACATTCATTTTATAGACAACCTCAATTTAGAGTCTTCCTTATATTAAGCAGAGCTATTATTTTGGAATTATGCAAAACAGACCTTCATTGCAAGCAAATATCTACAATTCTCTAAACGTTCTACTGAGTTGGTATCTGGCTGTTTTGGCAGAACGAGGTTTTGATTACCTGGAGCTGTCTGTCTGTAGATTGTTGGAAAAGTTTGAATCATTATGTAACTAACTGGAACTGAACGCAAAGCAATAATGTCAAATATATCAGGGTACCTTTCATTTGGGAATTGAAACACTCTCTGACAGAATGTGTTGATCATTAGAAATGTTTTGTAATATTCTTTGATTTTGAGCAAACATTCCTTAATTTCCCAAGCTTAAAATACGCAAAGATATATGATTTTATCTCAAAGCATTTGTTACCTGAAGTACATTAATATAAGTTGCAATTTAATATATATATGTACAATGCTACTATGCCTGTATCATAAATTTTAGAATAATTTATAACATAAATGATAGCATTAATAATTTAGAACATAAACATCACCATTAAATAAATAACATATAACTTTTCCTACAAACCCAAACTTATAATTTAATTCTTTTTACTTTTCTCACCTTACAGGAAATAGTGTCAAAAATTAAAATTCCAGTATGTGTTAAATATGAACTGGGTCATCTAGAACACGAGTAAATTATATGTAACCCTACTGCTGTATGTATCTGTGAAATGCTTGTGTCTGTTCCAGCTCAAAAATTTTCAGACCATGTTTTAAGAAATTTTCTAGTTGTGGTGCACATTTAAAAAATAACATTTAACGTTGGGTTTTTAAATATTAATATTTTCAACATATATTAACATGGCCGCAAAGCCGCACATATTGGAACTCATTATTATTTTACACATTGCGTTGTTTGCAACTGATTACCCTCCAATTATTTATCTTTCGCGCGAGTTCTGTAAAAGAGTATTAATTAATATAATAGTAAATTGTTTGCACCATTTTAACTTTGACAATAAATCATTCATTAACAACATAACATACCTATTAAATCCATTACACAATCATTCATATTATTTCGGCGGAGAGAGACAATGTGAGACCATTATTAAAAGTACCTAAAATGTATTTAAGACCAGCTATTATTTGAGGAACACATGCCTTCAAGGCTGTCTTGGACTTAATATCGAACACTTCTGTACTAACCGTACTCAGGACTTTGTCGTTTACATTCTGCAATTGTCGTGCCGATTCCATCGTGAATTTCGATATCACCTCTGGTAGAAATCATGCTGCACTCTCTCTGTCGAAATCGTTCTCTATATGTATCGTACTTATGCCATTCTCTTATTCTACATATCTAGTCGTTCTTTCTTAAGTGTCGTGCTGTAAGTCTTTTTCTCGCTATATCTTCCTGTATCCCCTTTTGTTGTGACTCCGCAGCTCCGATGCTCCTCCTTTGCTTTGATTGGCAGTCTTCACAGCAAGGTCACAGGCATCTTCTCCATCGGTCAGCCTTTCCATCCAATGTCGTTACACATTTTCTTAAGAGTCCTTCGACCCCTTCTTGTCTTGACACCCCTAAATTTATGATTTTATCTGACCTTTGGGTCAGCGTGTCGTTAACACTGACGTCATTCTGACTGGAGGTATTGTATGATGAGACACAATACATACTGTACATAAAACTGTCTTACAGTAACTAGTGTGAGATCTATTTCTGGTCTCACAGTAGTTATGACAGATATTAGCTACTCTTGATATTGGTACAATTGGGAATAGCATGATTGGTCAATTTTCTTCGAAATGGGAAAACAAATTTCGAGACAAAATTAAATAAAAAATAGGCTAATATTTCTTAATTAAATGTTTGCTATAATACCTACATATATACATAGATTAATGGAAAATTATTGTGATTTTTTCAACTCAATTCCGTCAAAAACTGAAATCGGATTGAAAAGTAGTTAATAGGACACATAAATTTCATCAGGGACTTAAAACCGCGACGTTCGACCAGCAGCTCATACATCTGAACTTTGTGTTCGGATAGAAGTAACCTGGAATGCTCTTCTTCCAATAAAAATTCAAAAAAATCTGTTGTGGGCAGCACATGACTCTCCTTATTTTATTCAATGAATTTACTCCTTTTACAGTAAAAAAAAATAGATTACTCTTATAGTAGATATTTATATTCTTTCCAAGATATTGAATTTTCGTCAATGAGTCGTCATTTTCATTGATTTAGCGTCATTTTTTTCAATTTGGCGAGATTTTAGTTAATTTAGCAACATTTAAAAAAGTCGCCAAGTTGGCGTCATTCCACCAAATTCGTCGCCAAAATCTCACCAAGCGTTATGGACGGAGAAATAAGTTATTCCTAAAATAGCAGATAAATGACTATTGGCTTTCAACTACAAAAGTATTACTCAAAGTAAATTTTTCCATGAATGGAACGAGCTGGATCCACGAGAATGATGCCACCAAATGTATCGCATGATATTACATACAAAAAGTGAACATGTGTCTCAATAGGAAATATATATATTTTTTTATTTTATATGATATTTCAATAATTTTTAAACATATGCAATATATCGAGAACGGTTCATGTTAGCGTTCTAAAATTTATATCAATTCTAATGAAAAATTCTAATGAAAAATTACATCAGAAATGTATAAATTTGCGTAACTTTATTAGAGGTTTTGATTTTTTGATGATTTTTTCAAAATTTCACTCGAAAATTTAGAGGGGTTCTGAACATTCCATTGCATATAAAAACAATAGACTTCCAGTATTCACGGATTGTAATTTTTGTACCAAATTTCGTTCGAGTCGGTCTATTCGTTCGTCAGTTATCGTCTCCACAGACTCTCTGACACACACACACAAAAACACACACGCACACACATACTTTCACACACACACATACTTTCACACACACACACACACACACACACACAGACATCACCTTAAAAATGTTCGATTCGTGATCAGGGATGCTTGAAACGTGTTCACCTGTCGAAAACTAGAATTCGAATTTTCGACCCCGTCACTACTTTCCTGATACATTATTGTATATAAAGAAAAGTAATATGTTTGATTCGATGCCACGTTATATAGAAGAATTTGTTGCAGCGCGTGGTGGTTTCACAAAATACTGATTTTCGATATGTAATATTGATTTTTACTTTACAAATTTAATCGTTTACTCGTATCAATACAGGTTGTTTGTGAAATAAATCTCATTCAATTTTGTTGATTATTTCATGATGTTGCAATTTTTACAAATAGGAGTATATCTTCAAAGGATGAAAATACTATTTGAGATCGACATTTGCCCATCGCAGAAGGTGACTGCAGATATGTTTACAAAGTTGCTAGAAAAACTAGTTATCCAAAAGCATCAAACAGGCATAAAATTGATTGATTAGTAATCAACAATTATTAATAATTGTGCTATTGCATTTTCACAAGATGTGCGTGTATTTTAAAGAGTGAAGTTCGTGTAAAATTAAAGTTGATGCCTCTAAGTCTCCATAAAAAATAAATGGTTTTAATGCAATTGAGAGACTTGAACCTAATCACGCCTTTTTCCTTCAACTCGTGAATTTTTTATACATATTATTAACAATTTAAGATTCTACAATTCAGCCTTTACCTATTTTTTAACGTCTTGTTATAGGTTACAAGTAACTCTACTTTGCTTACAATTTTATTAACTGTGGACGGATATTAATGCTCTTCATCGTTACTGGGTTTAAAGAAACACTTTCTACCAACAAAATTCTAAAATCTTTACTTTTAGATAATTTTGTCCTGCACTAGTGAACGATTTTGAAAAGGTGTGCTGCGACACAGACATGTACTTCAAAATTGCAAACTTTTCATATGTAAAACCATGCGATACATTTGGTGACATCATTCTCGTGGATCTAGCTCGTTGCATTTATGAAAAAAGATACTTTGAGTAATACATTTGTATTTGAACGCCAATAGTCATTTATCTGCTGTAAGAATAAGTTATTTCTCCGTCCTTAACGCTTGGCGGTATTTTGGCGATGAAGTTGGCGAAATGTCGCCAACTTGGCGACATTTTTAATTGTTGCCAAATTAAAAAAAATCTCGCCAAATGGATAAAAATGACGCTACATCAATGAAAATGACGACTAATTCAAGAAAATCCAATATCTTGGAAAGAATATAAGTATCTACTATAAGAATAACATTTTTTTTAACTGCAAAAGTAGTAAATCCTTTGCATTATATAAGGAAAGTCATGTGTTGCCCACATCAGATTTTTATACAGTTGTGTTAAAGTTCGGAATTTGCCCAATCAACCTTTCTATGATAACAACGCTAGTTCAGTGCTCCCACTTACTGTACGGGTATACCGTAACACATCACTTGGTGAAACACTGTGCCGCTAGTTAAGAAGTTTGAGAATTACTGCGAACAGCAATAGCCGTGATATCGTGGGGCACAGTTAGTGAGGGATGATTAGTTAAGCACTTTCTATCTTGCATTTTACAACACTCTGTTACAGGACATAACACTGTCAAAACTGCAAGTCAAGCAAAATATTTTTGCTTGCATTCGCTAAGAATGGAAATATTTACAAATTAAAATGGATTTACAAAAATCAGCCAAAATTGATTAAAATAAAGTCCTATTGTTAATTTGAAAAAAATAATTTGGAAAACAAAAATGTTTAAATGAGAAACAATTGATTGAAAACAATTTTAATTGAAAAGAGTTTTGATTAAAAATTTTGATTGAACAAAGTTTGATTGAAATATGAAAGTAATATTTTTATTATTCTGATTCTGAAGTCTTTTCCGTACAATGATGCAACTAGATGTGACAAAGATATTTCATTTATAAACAGATAAAATAAAATGTGCATCAATTTCAACTCCATAGGGATAAACTTACAACACATGTAGTGGGTAATTATTTATAACAAATCAGTTAAAACATTTGGGAATAGTTTGTTTACAATATTCGATATAGGAATACATTTTAATTTATTTTATTCTGTTTATTCTAAGCGAATTTATTCCCTCCATGGGGATATTCCAGAAATATGTACTCGAAATTTGTTCCATATATCTTTTACAAAAAAAGTAAATATATGAGTATTAATATATTTATTTCAGTCAATCAGCACAATGTATTTGCATATGCACTAAGTTATATGATATTAAAATTGGGTGATTGCTTTGAATTAAATTTAAAGATTGCGAAATTTTACCAAAATAAAAAAATAGGGCAAGAATGTATTCTAATAGATTTACAGACTTCTTCAAATAGTATGCGATATTTTACAACATATTTTTTTTTATTTAGATTTGTATTATAGTTGTTCATTATAGAGTATATGTTTGGCTTTAATTTTACTAATTTACTTTCGAAACTGCATTTATAATTCCAACTAGCTATATGTCTAATAATAATAAACTAGATCAAAACAAAAAATAAATGCGAAAATAATGTTTAGTAAGCAGATGCAGATTTGGTAAATCTTAAGATTTTCTTCTTCAGAGCGAACAAGCCATGACTAAAACGCCCAATGTAGAGCTAGACCATACTGAGCAAACAGAAAACGGGTTAAGCCATATATTTGAATATGGTAGCGCAATCTATTGTTATAAATGGAAATTTAAACGATAAAAAACAGATTACGCTATACTGGGTTTTGCCAATTAACCAGTTATCTGTTTGTTCAGCATGTTGTAACTATCTTTTGGGACGTTCAGGTGTTCAGGCTTGCTCGCACTGAAGAAGGAATTCCAAAGATTTCTGAAACGTACGTATGATTAAAAATCCGTATTTGGGAGGATTTTAAGTTGTTATTTATTTTATTATTGATTTTGTGCAAAGTCTAGTTTTATAAGGGTCATATGTTTATCGTGCGGAACCTGTAAAGAACCTTGCTGCCCCAATTGGAAATTGAGCCACGGACTTTCCCTACTGGTAAGCTGACGCTCTACCGTTGAGCTACTGGAATGGAATTGAAAGCTCTTATCGTCGAAGTGGACTTAGCATTTTCCATCCATTAATATCATATTGACGTGCATCTGCCAATCTGACCAACTAGTTTCTGTTATTACTTTCCTTATATATATAATGTATAAGGAAAGTATTGTGACGGGGACGAAAATTCGAATTCGAGTTTTCGACGGGAGAGCACTTTTCAAGCATCCCAGATCACGAATCAAACATTTTTGGAGCGATGTCTGTCTGTCTGTCTGTCTGTGTGTGTGTGTGTGTGTGTGTGTCAGTGAGCCTGTGGAGACGATAACTGACGAACGAATGGACCGATTCGAACGAAATTTGGTACAAAAATCACAATCCGTAAGCACTGGAAGCCTATTGTTTTTATACGTAATCGCATGTTCAGAACTCCTCTAAATTTTCGAGTGAAATTTTGAAAAAATCGTCAGAAAATCCAGAAAGCTAATAAAATTACGCAAATAGACATTTCTTATGTAATTTTGCATTAGAAAACGATTGACATAAATTTTAGAACGCTAACATGAACAGTTCTCGAGATATTGCACACTTTTAAAAAAAATTATCAAAAAGTTACATAGAATAAAAAAAAAATGTTTCCTATTGAGAAACATGTTCACTGATCATATGTAATACCATACGATAAATTGGGTGACATCATTCTCGTGGATCTAGCTCATTCCATTCATGAGAAAAGATACTTCGAGTAATACTTTTGTATTTGAATGCCAATAGTCATTTATCTGCTGTAAGAATAACTTATTTCTCCGTCAATAACGCTTGGCGAGATTTTGGCGACGGATTTGGTGGAATGTCGGGAACTTGGCGACATTTTTAATTCTTGCCAAATTAACAAAAATCTCGCCAAATGGATAAAAATACTATAAGAATAACATTTTTTTTAACTGTAAAATTAGTAAATTCATTGCATTATATAAGGAAAGTCATGTGTTGCCCACATCAGATTTTTTTTACTTCAGGTTTGTTTCCTACTGCTATTTTTTAGCTTTCAGATTAGCTCCTTGCTTGGTTTTTTACCTTTCAATTTGAAATCGGCGCTCAAAATTCCAGAGTCCACTGAATCCGTATTAGTCGAATTTGGGTCACTTTTGAGTCACACGGTCTGGGGTCTTCAGACCACCGACATCTTCCAAAGAATCTTCCTTCTAAAAATCTGCCCAGGCAATTGTACAACATCTAATATCTCTTTAATTTACTTCACTGGCATTCCGCCCAATAATTTTACAATTTCTACCCTCTATAATAAATTTAATTTTTGGAAACATAAAATTGATTCATTTTCTTCTCCCTCCCTCCTGCCTCCCTCTGATTTAGATTTCCTTGTTCATTTCTCCAACTTTCATCCCGCTAAATGGTCCGGAAATTTAGTTAACATAATGGATGAAGACTCCATTTATAATATGTGTACTGGTGGTTCAATTATTGACAATAACACATCATTATGTTAATGTACCTCACTCTAAATTTCATTTTTAATAATCTTTTTATCTATATTCGTAATAACCTTTTCCCATTTTTGAAAAATGGGCGTACTTGTTAAGTTCAAATGTAATGTACAGCTGTCTGTTTAACCACAATATTTTTCATCAATTGTTATCTTTTTAGACCTAAATAAATGCTCGTTTGGCGGGATGATAGACTTTGGATGCCTTCTGAGTGCAGTAGGTATCCTTTCCCGGCTGTGCAACTAGCTACTCTAAGCTCAATATGTGAGTCTCACGGTCTGGGGTCTTCAGACCACCGACATCATTCCACTAAATTT
Source organism: Amaurobius ferox (assembly GCA_951213105.1). NCBI lineage: Eukaryota > Metazoa > Arthropoda > Arachnida > Araneae > Amaurobiidae > Amaurobius > Amaurobius ferox. The sequence goes on along the minus strand of OX578138.1, from coordinate 94,585,235 downwards.
CATAGCTGATTTGTTCGGGTGGTATTGTAAAGAAACTTGCTGTCACAACTGGAAATCGCACCAATCATCTTCGTACTGGACAGCTGATTCTCTGCCACTGAGCTACTGGGATGAATTGCAAGATCTTCATCCAAGTGGACTTCTTTGTTATCTTTGTCTGCATTTGAACTTCTTATTTTTACTTAAACATTCACAAGGATAGCAAGATTTCAGACATATTGTTCAAACCTAAAAGTAGTAATAGATTTAGTATCTGTTCAGGGTTACAGAGAGAAAGTACTGCAAACTTCCGCTAATCAGGTACTCAGTGCTTCAGTAAGCTCAATAGTCCGGTACGCCTGTCTAATAGAATTCAGGTCTATTTTGTTATTTTCGGAAATGTCTGTAATCTCGTACCAATTTGCAAATTTCTGTTCATTAAAATTTACCTTTCGACTTTTAATTCAATTTAAATACTTTTCACATACGCAGTGGAATCCGATCCGTGAAACATTTTTGGCAAATAAATATATCATTTATTATACATTATTATGTTTTAAATTATTTATCTCATTGCTTACTTCATTTTAGTTCGATATCCTGTAAACCGGCGCAGCTGAAATTCCGAGCTTGCCCGATTATCGAAAATTTACTTTATTGTGGACTTTTGGGGACATGAAACTTTAAATACGTGTTTTTCATTTCATTTTGATATAAGTAGACCTGGATATACAGAATTTTAGTTCATGAAGAATTTGCGTGGATCCTTATACATTAAATATCAAAACTGGCCAAATGCTTCTAAGAAACATTTGAGTTCACTCACCCATACAAACACTAAATTACTCTATGTTACCTAATACCAGATATCTATGTTTGTATAAGGTATTAAAACCTAGTTTGGATCGGTAGTAGGATATTCAACTACAGATGCATGCCGTCAGTTACTGATAGAACCGGTTATTTTGCATAATATGTAAATGATAGCTTATCGTAATTTAGAATCTGTATCTGAAACCACACAATGCCCGTTCCAGCAGTGTGACACTAACTTTCCCGGCATGTGGTTAACCAGGAGTATTTTATGAAAGTCTGAATTTATAGCATTTATACTATTTTAGCTTACAGTGTAATTTGGTTTATACCAGTCTTTGTACTGTTAAAGAATACTCTATGTCCATTATAGGCCTTTCCCCACATAATTAAATACTTTAATATGAATAATAACTAACTAGAGATTTTTCGTCTGTATCTCTAAACATCAAAGGATTTATATTCTCACTGATTGAATAAAACATAAAATTATAAATAAAAATATTTGATTTTTTCAAGAAATTTCAAGTTCTTGTGCTAAAATAACTTCTCGTAATCAATTCCTAAATAAAACAGTCAATTCATTTCTTGTTAAAATTGCTTGTTTTGTTATACTGTTTATTGGTTTATTTGTTTACATTCTGAATTAGGCTTTGTTGGCTTTGTTTTCGAAATTGGGCTTTGTTGTAGAAATAATTAAGCTTTGTTGTAGAAATAATTAGGCTTTGTTCTAGAAATTGGGCTTGGTTGTACAGATAATTAAAGTCTGACGATTACTTAAACTCAAAAATTTTGTAATTTCTTTGGCGCTGAATATAGTTGCACAGAAAGTACGCAAAACTAAAGCGGTTTCAGGACGGATGCAACACTAAATATCAATTTAAAAGAACTTTAAAAATCACGATTTTTAATCTGGAAAAAAGACGGATGCCCTATTTTATTTTGAAGTGGATCACGTGATCTCTTCATATTAAATGGTTGTCATTATTATTTTAATTTTTATTTAAAAAACTAGAACATATTTTGCTGAAGTTTTTTTGAATATTTTTCGGGAATTTGATTTTTTCTAAAATTTTCGAAGCAATTTGTGAATTTTAACTTTGTTTAAAACGTGTTTGAAAAATTAGGTCCCATAGGGTTCAATGTATTTCATGCTTTCAACCCGGGTTGAATCCAAAACTAATTGGGGGATATTATTCATTTACATTCCCATATGCCCCACAGACAGCCTCAACAACATACTAAAATTTCCTTTAGATAAAATCCTTTTCACTTCAGTTATCGCGCGAACGGACAGACAGACAAACAGAATGACCAGAGTCATAAACACTTTTCAACTATGTTGTAAAGTGTTGAAGACGATGAGCCAGTGAAAGAAAAGAAGAGCTAGTCAAATAACACGAAAGCTCGAAAACTTGGGCATCTATTGTATTTAAAAAAGTTGTAAATAATGTATAAATAATTATAATTTCAGTAGATTGTTATAAAATAATAATTCTTATTAAAGCTAACTATTTAGAGATGTAAGTCATTTTTTCTTCGTCTTTAACTTTCTTTATCCAATCCAACTAAATATTCAAAAATACCATCTTATCTTCATATTAAATCAAGGTTCAAACACGAGCCTACCCTGCTCTTAACATCTAAACCAGATGACTTCATTACATTATTATATATCCAATTTCACTTACTACCTAATGTACCTAGACGAACAGCTTGGCGAACAATTTAATCCCCACGTACACTTAAAATCTCAGCTTCCTCTGCATAATTGAATTTCTGTCAGGGGCCATCTGGCAGTTTATGCAACTACAATTTAATAAGGTAAAATTCAATTTAAAATTCAAAGTTCTCGAATTCGCATTATTTTATTTACTTGAAACTGCGGATATATTGGATAGAATTCCTAGCGGAGTAAATGCAATTAGTGTTGTCTTATACTAAAATTCATTAATTATTGATCTTTTAATTATACAGCCCACTGTTTCTGAACAGGACGTACGAATGTAATTTAAGACGCTTCGGAAAGT
>OX578138.1:94309913-94577413 GCA_951213105.1 Amaurobius ferox | reverse complement strand
TGCAGTGTTTTTCAGGTATTCTTGTTTTCAATAATTTTGCAATATTTATGCATGTAGTCCAAGTTATCAATGTTTCTAGATATAATCTATCACTGATATCAGAGAAACGCATTTTGTGTTCGTTTTGATAAAATACTTTGACTTGAAGAAGAGTTTTATCGAAATGAACAAGTCATTTGTTTAGGCATAGGGTTTGTCTACGTGTGCTCTTTAATGCTTGGATTTCATTAGATTTTCTATTATAGATTCCTTTCCATTGATGTTTGTTGTTTGTCTTCAACTCGATGACTAGAGGTTTGCATTTTATTTTCCTCTTGATTGATGATTCTCTGTTTTATACTTTTTATTTGTTTGACATGTTTTAATGTTAGGGTTTTTTGAGTTACAACATCTCTCTATTCTGTCATTGGATTTTCAAACTATTATATATATATATATATAGAGAGAGAGAGAGAAAGATATATATATATATATATATATATATATATATATATATAGATACTATAGCTTACTAAAATATGAAGGATACTATGCAAATATTATTAAATAAAGAATTTAAAGTTATTAAGTAAATGGATTGAAAATGCAAAATACATTTAATTTATTGCGCAAATGCAGCTCATAAATAAAATGATTTCATTACTGTATTATATTTTATTCTGTGGGTGTTTTATAAAGTTAGGTTTATCGTGTTACATCTTCTTACTTTTCGTTCATTGGATTTTCAAACTTCTATTATTATATATATATATATAACCATATTTATAACTACATTATCCCAACCATAAAACTGAAAACATACCCATTGGCGCCAAGCAACTCAACCAAGTATATTTATGTAAATGAAATATAATGAAAGAGAAAAACAGCAATGTATCAAAAGTAGCCGGGGGGATTGTGACCCCCACTTCCCGGTTAAGCCAGCTTTATGTCATGAATATATATTTGTGTTTTAATTGCTATATATTTTTGCTATATATATATATATTTGCGATATATATTTTGCTTTGTTTTATTGCTATATATATATATATTTGCGATATATATTTTGCTTTGTTTTATTGCTATATATTTTGTTTTTAAGTATTGAGTTCTTGGTTTTCGGCAGTGTATAAGCTTCCGGGAGTGTCGTCATGACATAAAGCTGGCTTAACCGGGAAGTGGGGGTCACAATCCCCTTTGCTATTTTTGATACATTGCTGTTCTTCTCTTTCATTATATTTCATTTATATATATATATATATATATATATATATATATATATATATATATATATATATATATACACACACGCACACACACACACATATATATATATATGTATACTATATATATGTGGGCGTGTGTGAATGTTATAAGATAATATTCAAAATTTTAATATAAACAGATTAAAAATTTAAATATTTTAACATTTGTACTCTTTGAATAGAGAGGTAAGCTCCAATAAAACATTTAAACAAATAATTTGAAACCAAATTCTTACTACATGCAATTGAGACAGAGTTAATTTCTATTTCATATGTAAATATTTTATGACACTCACTCATTAATCCGTTTATTTACGTACCATTTATCAGTGAGCTAACTGAATTACGATAAACTCATCATCTGTAAACTAATATATAGCTTTCAACAACTTTTTGACATTGTTTTCAATTATTCCACTTTAATATTTATCTATAGAATTGTCTTGTCAGTGTTAAAACTTTGACCTATTTTTGATCGGTTTAAACCTAAACAAATTATCCTGATTCCAAGTAATTGTTCTTTATTTCAATCGGTTCTGGTGAGCAGCCAAAGATTTGATGTGTGAAACAAATGACCTTAAATTATTGCTCTTATTATAAGTTGAAAATGTGCTGAAATAAACATTCGGCTTTTTGAATTTTCTTGGATGACATGTGTAATTAAAATTAAATTCTTAAAGAGAGACTTTATATGAAAGAAAATTTCCTTAAATGAAACGCTCTTGCATGCATTATTTTAGGAATTTTGCAATTTATCAACATGGATGCACCTTATATGATACCTTTATATTTTATTCTATAAACATAGTCTGTAAAATGTTACTTCAGATCAACGGTAAATTTATATTTATTCAAGTATCTCCTATCTATCCATTTTTTTTATATACTGTCTTCCAAATGTTACGGACGGACTGTAAAATCAACAGAAATGGAAAAGTAAAGATTTGATTAACTCAAAATTATACATGTAGGTAGCAAATGTGTTTATGCATTAAAGAAAACAAGAATTATGTGCAAAGATGAAAAATATATTTACTTTTCATAAGTTATATGATGACGTCACTTTTGGACCATTAACAAAATAATGCTTAAAGGCAAACAAACCGAACAAAACTTGCATTAATATATTATGTGATCCCCCCGGAAATTTCACACAAATTTTACAACGATTTTCCATTATTTCAATGAGGTGATCAACCATCGCAGATGCGAGAAATGGCCATTCCTAAAATTGGGTAGTTTTCAACTCTATGAGACTGGCTGGAGGACGTAAACATTCAGAGATAGCAAGTTTCCCTCCTCCAGCCTCCTCCGCATCCCATAGGTTTTCAATAGGATTTAGGTCGGGGGTCATACGCCGGCCTCTCCATACGAGAAATGCCCTCACTTTCCAAGTATTCGTTAACGATGTTAGCTTGATGGGAACTGGAATTATCGTCCAGAGGAAATCAGGATCCACTGCTGCAGCGTAAAGTTCCGCAGTAGGATTTAGGATTTATCCCGATTCCGCGCAGCCGTCACAGAATCGCCTTTAAAGGTGTGCAGCTCTGTGCGATATTCCATTGAAATTTCAGCCCACACCATGACGTTGCCGCCTCTGATGTTGTCTGACGCTGCCGCCTCTGATGATGTTTGACGCTGCCACCTCTAATGTTCGATGATGTTCTTGGCCTGATTGCTTGTGCCTCGTACTTACACAATTATCATCTAATTCTAGGGCAAATGTGGACTCGTCTATTAACAGGATTTTGCAACAATCTTTGAGAGTTCAATTGACATGTCGACGACACAACTTTAATCTTGCCCTCTGGCTTGGACGGTTAGTGGAACACAAAAACATCGTACTCGGGCTTATAGTCCCTTCGACGCACTGTACTGGCAGATATTGTCTTATCAAGAGCCTCTGCAACCGTGGATGTAACAGTTGTGGAGGTCGCTCGTCGATTCCGCTTGGCTACTATAGCAATATACCGATCATCAAAGGAGATGGACATGTTTGGAATTGTTTCCATAATCGAGAAATTATCAATGCCTAGGAAAATAGCTACAATTTGATTGATTGTTCTGCTTCGATGCGTCTGACAACACGCCAGTTCTCACTATCTGACATTCGTCTTCTGTCAGCCATAGAAACACGAAAATCATCAAAAATAAACCTACAAAAGTTATAAACACTTCGTATTAGCGTTTAAATGCACCTCAGCAAACCATTCAGAATGCTGGCGTATTCACAGACTGCCTAATTAGCATATATCCGGACAGTCAATCGTGATTGGCTGTAACATACAATACTTGAATATTGCCATCTACATCCGCAGCGATTTTCAGCCACTCAAATTCAAATACGCTTTCGAAAAAGGAAAATTTTCAGTTCGTGCTTAACTTTTGTAGTCAGTGTATATACCTCTTAATTGTTCATTTTTTGCATCTTACAACTCCTTGCCCCCCATCTACATGTGTTTTAATTTAAAAAATATTATAAATGTCGAAAATCTAATTACCAGCAATTTTACTTTATACATATTTGGGATTCAAACCCACTTAGTTCCATCTTTGGGAATTTTCTAGGTAAATAAAATTATGAAAATTAAAATATTATAAAATGGTTTTAATAACTTAATGTATAAAAATCGAACCTTGTTGTTACAAATTTCCTCGGGAAATGCATACACAATATACTCAGTTGTCTTCTGAACCCTATATATGTTCAGGTGGTCGAGAACTAAGTAAATTTTCATTTAAGAAATAAACTTACATAAAAAGAGTCGACAAAATTTCATAAAATAGAACTCAAAAATTAGTGTCAAAATGAAGGGAAATGAAAATGGTATATATTTATTTTGCAGCACTAAAATTGAAATTTGATTTTAAAAACAAATACTGATTTACTTTACCTTAAAAACATAAATTTGTTCATATGGTATTTGCTGAATATTTAGTGCTTACACTAGGTAAAGAAAGAAATAAACTTACATAAAAAGAGTCGACAAAATTTCATAAAATAGAATACAAAAATTAGTGTCAAAATGAAGGGAAATGAAAATGTTATATATTTATTTTGTAGCACTAAAATTGAAATTTGATTTTAAAAACAAATACTGATTTACTTTACCTTAAAAACATAAATTTGTTCATATGGTATTTGCTGAATATTTAGTGCTTACACTAGGTAAAGAATAATTCACCATGTCTGATGATCCGATAGATCTGATTAATATGTGTATATAACAAATTAAACTCGTTAAAAAATTTATAAAGGTAACTCAACAAAAAAATATGATGTGGACAACACATGACTTTCTTTATATAATACAATGAAGTTACTCCTTTTACAGTAAAAAATAATGTATAAGATCCGAGGTACTTTGTTTTGAATGTTGGATTGTGCATTTGGCGATTTTCCGGATGAAAAAATATTTCAAAGTACCCAATTAACTTATATTTCGCGCAACTCTAAATAAACAATTATCAATATTGATAACATCCTCAGTAAGCGATATAGCCCATATATTGAAGTATTTTGATTATTAATTAAATATTTTTGTGTCAGTTTCATTAATTTAGCGTCAGTTTTGCAATTTTGACTATATTTTCGTCAATCTGGATTGAAATATCGCCAGGTTTACGATACTTCACTAGATTATTCGCCAAGTCCACTGTTGGAAATAATATTGGAAAGAACTTAAATTAAAGAAATACTTTTGCGTATGGGCTGATTGACTTTTTACCGATGTGTTACATACGTTTTAAGAGTTTGTTTTTGAATGGCAACACTGATATAAAACTGAATGTCTCTATGATTTGAAGGGCTCGCACGCTCGGTTTGCTACTGCGTAGTTGAGCATTGTATCTGTCGTTTCATGTATTAAAAGAGGTTGGAAAGACATTTACTGAGTGATTATTTTTTGCTTCATATGTATTCTATTATCGACAACCGCTAAAGCATCTGGTAGATGCACAAGAGCCCCAAATATATTTCAATAATTGTGTTACGGTTTCTAACATCCACCAAAGGCATTGCCAAGTGTTACAGACAGACGGAAAGGCAATAATTTCTTATATACTAGAAGGTAACACATGGACGAAACACCCGTGTTATGGACGAAATTCAGAATTTGTGAAACATTACTTCTCATTTGGCGTTATTTTTATCAATTTGGCGTTATTATTGTAACTTTGGCAACATTTGAAATGTCGCTAATTTGGCGACGTTCCGCTAGATTTGGCGACGTTCGCTAAATGTTATAGACAAATGGACGGAGAAATGGGTTATTCTTATAGTCTATTCTTATGTTCTTTCCAAAATATTGAACTTTCCTCAATTAGTCGCCATTTCACTGATTTAGCATCAGTTTCATAAATTTGACGCATTTTTATCAATTGAGTGACATTTTCGACAATTTGGAAACATTTAAAAAGTCACCCAGTTGGGGGTATTCCAATAAATTCGTTATCAAAATTTCACCAAACGGAAAAATAGTCTGAAAAATAAGTTATTCTTATAGTAAATTCTTATATTATTTCGAAGATATTGCATTTTTCGTCATTTTCCTTAATTTGGCAATATTTAAAAATGTCGCCAAGTTGGCGACATTCCACCAAATTCGTCTCCAAAATCTCGCCAAGCTTTATGGAAAGAGAAATAATTTATTCTTATAACAAATAAATAACTATATTGGCCCCAAAATTCAAAAGTATTACCCCCAAATATCTTCCCTCATGAATGGAACGAACTAAATCCACCATAATGATGTCACCAAATTTATCGCATGGTATTACATAAGAAAAATGAAAATATTTTACAATAGTTAATATTTATTTTTTTATTTTATGTGTCTTTTTGATAATTTTTTTTTAATTGTACAATATCACGAGAACGGTTCACGCTAGCTTTATAAAGTTTGTTTCAATGGTTTTCTAATGAAAATTTGCATTATAAATGACTATTTGTGTAACTTTATTAAAGGTTTTTATTTTTTGATGATTTTTTTCAAATTTTCACTCGAAAATTTAGGTGGTTTTGAACATTCGATTACGTTTAAAAACAATAGGATTTCAGTATTCATGGATTGTAATTTGTACTAAATTTCGTTCGATTCCCTCCTTTCGTTCGTGAGATATCGTCTCCTAAGTCTCACTGACAAATACACTCACACACACAGAGTTCACCTCAAAAACATCTGATTCGTGTCCAGGGTTTGCTTAAAACGTGCTCTTCCGTCAAAAACTCGAATTCGAATTTTCGACCCAGTCATAATACCTTTCTTATACATTGTACTATAAGGAAAGTAACAACTCAAAACAATGTGAAGTACTATACTTTATAAAATACTATATACTATATTCCCAAGTAGTCAGTGATCCATAAAAATTTCAGTTTTTGTGTCAAAGTTTCAAAATTTCGAAAATATAATATGAAATAAGTTGTTATAGATATTGTACTAGAAAATACGTAATTTATAATATGTTTTACTTGATATAGTTATAAAATAACGTATTAGATTAAATATGTGTTTTGTTTTAATAATAATGTTCATATAACATTGTAACGCATTTACTTTGTATTGTGCACAAAATTTAAAAATTAAAAGGAATGTTTGATATAGTTTTTGTCAAGAGATTTTTTTTTTGTGCAAAGTCTATTTAATTAATAATTTTAGTCTAAATAATATAATTTACAGGTATTTGTTAGATAGAAAAACGTGAAAATTTTGAAGTCATAAATTTGCTAGATTGTTTTTCTAAATGTCAGCTATAGCTAAATGTCGGACTACTGCGAAATTATACGAGTAGTCATTTGAATATATAGCAAAGGCATTTAAAAATTAAATTTTATAAATTAAATTTTAAAAATTAAATTAAGCCAAGCAAACGGTTCTATAATATGGAATGTTAATCTATACAAATACAAGAAAGATCAATAATTCATAAGGCATTGATCATGAAACACATTCCAACTAAAATGTAATTTTATTTAAACATCTCTGAAATGCGATATATTCAGCGCTGATATATTTTAAATTATCACGGTACTTCAATAATTCGTTATATTTGAAAACTTAAAACTTCATCAAAGAAAATGAAAGTAATGTCATCGAATGATGTCATCGAAATATAAATCGTCTGACCTCTATGTAAAAGCAGTAAATATTTAATTCATATAACTTTTATTCTAGACTCCAGAGCTAAATAATTTTGCGTTAAACGTTTCAGTAATTCTTATACAACTCATCTTACAATCAAGTGTTTACATTCTGAATCCATTAAAATTAGGCTGCGTTGTAGATGTAATCAAAGTTTGACGATCACTTAAACTAAAAAATATTCTAATTGCTTTGGCATAGAATATAGATGAACAGAAAATACGCAAAAATGAAACGGCTTTTAAACGGATGCAGTACTAAATATGTTATGATAAAACATGAAACTGTCCCTTATAAGTAAACTAGTTTGTGTAATGACAAGATTGTGTGGTTTAAGCATAAAAGAAGACATGATACATACATGCAGACATACATATGATCGTGAATGTATAAGTTATATTATGATTATTATTATATTATTTGTATAATATACAAATCATTTTATCTGATGTTTCTGTTTCATGGACAGAAAAATAATCAGCTTATTGATATAAACTTTTAGAATCCAGTAAACGGATTCGAACGTTTGAAGTTTCTTAAAGTTCCTTAATATTTAAGTCAAAGTAAATAGAGGCATCATAAAAGATACAACTTGATGGAACTTTCGCAAAAAAAAATTCTGAAATAGCGGGAAAACAACTTTGTTGAACTACTTGACGCTGATAGATTGTACATGATTGTTAAATAGCGTGATACTTCACCATGAAATGAAGTTTTCCATTCTGGCTTGTTTGAAGTGAATTGTATTTTAGTTTTTTCCATTATTTAAACAATAAGGCTTTAAAAATTTATGAGGTTGTAAAGTCACTCCAAGTTTACTCGCAGAATTTTATTTCTAACTACAAGTATGCGACGCTTCTTAGCGCGCTTCTTTCGGGCACGGTAGCCCGGTGGTTTGCGCGCTGGATTTGCACGCTGTCACAACTGCCGCCGTGTTCATGCGGAGTACGATCATGTTAAACATGTGGATCCTTCCGAGAGGTTGGTGTATTGGAAGGAGGGTACGGTCCCTGTGGATGCCTCCCCTACTGGGTTCCCGTTTAGATTGGCTGGCACTTCCCGGCCGTCCAAACGGTTACCTTAAATCTTTCTGGTAGGTCGGACGGTCTGAGTCTCAACAACAAAAAAGACTCTTCTTAGCAGCTAAACATCACCATCTAAGAGTTATGTGACTATGATATTTGTAACTACAGCCAATCTCAGTACACACCAATATCTGTCCGTTTTTTTTTTTCTAATTTTATGCCTTCTGCTTGGTAGTATGGAATTTGTCGGTCACAGCAGATGTTTGCAAAAGTAAATGCTGCATATAGGAAGTTTTTATACTGAAAGTGCGGTTACCAGGTTATATATTAAAACAAAGTCAGAAAACGATGTGGGCATGACATGACTTTCACTACAGACTCAAATTCATTTTCTCTTTATCATCTCTTTAATAATTCATTATAGAGTTTAATTGCGTAAAGTATTATGCATGATTATTTGAAATGGCACTGAATTTGCACTTTGAATTCAAGTTTCGTTTTCATTTGGAAACTGGAGGTATTTTCAAAAGCGGCGTAAGTAAACAGAGAACAAGCTAATATATCTAGAGAACAGTTAGTTCCAGAATAATGCATTGGTCCTATCCATTTTATAGTAATATATATATATATATATATATATATATATATATATATATATATATAATAAGAAAAAATGAGATTGAAAATGGATTAATACAATTAGAAGTTGTGTGTTTACGGGGTTGTAGAGAGGTCAAGGGGGATTGCGACCCCTTTTCCTGGTTTAAGCATGCTTTTAATAGCAGGAAGCATACCCAGAAACCACTACACGCCCGAAACAACAATCAACAGTATGTGATTGTTGTTTCGTGCGTTGTTCGGCTATTCCTTGGATTTTATATTTTATATTTCATTTTGATTGTACTTGAGGAATATGCTATATGCTCCAACACCACATGAGAACGGCTGAACCGAATTTGATGAAATTTGGTGGGTACTCTTAAAATATCCTAACTTTAAATGTAGTTCATGTTTCGAGTTTCTAATATCAGGGATTGTCGCGATATTAATGTAAAACAAACTTTCGTTTGTGTCAGCATCGCGGGAGAACAGCTGCACCGAATTTAATGAAATTTTGTGCGTAGCTTTGAAATAGCTCCCATAAATTTAGTCCAAGTTTCGAGTTTCTAAGACCAGGGGTTGTCGAGTTATTAATGGAAAACGAAACTATGTCCTAGGAGTTCTACTATCTAACTCCATGATTCCCAACGAAAAAGGTTGGAAATTGTTGGTTTAAAACGTGAAAGTTAAATCGCAGGTTTGAAATATGAATTTAATGGAAACTCTATCAGCATCGTTTATTTTTCACAGGCTTACTCAACAAATTTTATTAATTTGAATAACACATAAATGGATATAAAAATATATATCTATCTAGCTATATATATAAAGAAGAAAAGTATGGGTGTATGATCCAATGGATCTGATTGGCCAAAGAGTGGCCAATCAGATCCATTTTTTTATTACATAATGCAATGAATTTACTTCTTTCACAGTAAAAAAACAATGTATAAGATTCACGGCCCTATATGTTCCGGTGTAATTTTTATCAGAGTTTTGCATCGTAAATCCCAAGCAACGCCGGGTAATAGCTGCTTGTTACCTATAAAACATGCATGCAACCGATACGTTTGAGCATAAGTTGTCTTTTAATTTACATTTTGACGATTTGTGCGGGACATTTCTCAAAACAAGACAGGTTCCATTTTCCCGAATCTTACCAAAATCTAATTAGCACCAGAGTAACCATAAATGACTTATCTACTAATTTTGTTTGTGAAATTAGATCCTTTGTAAGAGTGGATATATTCGATTTTTGCGGGCCATTTTGTAAAAAAGGCAGGTTCTTTTATCTATTATCTAAAACTATTTCGTACCCAATTGGCTTATATTTCACGCATCTCTAAATTAACAAATATCAATATTGATAGCATTCTCAATAAGCAATGTAGTCCATCTATTTAAATATTTTAATAATAATTGTATCCATTAGAAGTCTTTGTCATAAACTTAGCTTCATTTTGGCTATTTTGACAATATTTTCGTCAATCTGGGGCTAATTATCGCCAAGATAGCGATAGTTAGCTAAGAGAACTTTAAAAAAAATGACCAATTTGGCGATATTTCACAAAATGTAACCAGCGGATTTTTCGCCAAGCGTTACGGACGGAGTAGATTAATCTTATACACTCGTCAAAAGGGAAATTGATACACCATGAAGTAACAATCAAGAACCATCAAAACTATCAAGAACTTCTAAAACATTAAAATAGTTTGTAAATGCCGATATCAAATATTATGTATGCATGTTATTTACCACATATACATATAAACCGATAATTTTGCATTTCAATAGTCGCATTGGTTGCTTCGTAGATGAATGTTACAATATAACAATGCACCAGATATTCATTTACAGAAAACAACCTATCTCTGCTAAACGAAATATTTATTCTCTGGACCCCAACATTCATTTTATAGACAACCTCAATTTAGAGTCTTCCTTATATTAAGCAGAGCTATTATTTTGGAATTATGCAAAACAGACCTTCATTGCAAGCAAATATCTACAATTCTCTAAACGTTCTACTGAGTTGGTATCTGGCTGTTTTGGCAGAACGAGGTTTTGATTACCTGGAGCTGTCTGTCTGTAGATTGTTGGAAAAGTTTGAATCATTATGTAACTAACTGGAACTGAACGCAAAGCAATAATGTCAAATATATCAGGGTACCTTTCATTTGGGAATTGAAACACTCTCTGACAGAATGTGTTGATCATTAGAAATGTTTTGTAATATTCTTTGATTTTGAGCAAACATTCCTTAATTTCCCAAGCTTAAAATACGCAAAGATATATGATTTTATCTCAAAGCATTTGTTACCTGAAGTACATTAATATAAGTTGCAATTTAATATATATATGTACAATGCTACTATGCCTGTATCATAAATTTTAGAATAATTTATAACATAAATGATAGCATTAATAATTTAGAACATAAACATCACCATTAAATAAATAACATATAACTTTTCCTACAAACCCAAACTTATAATTTAATTCTTTTTACTTTTCTCACCTTACAGGAAATAGTGTCAAAAATTAAAATTCCAGTATGTGTTAAATATGAACTGGGTCATCTAGAACACGAGTAAATTATATGTAACCCTACTGCTGTATGTATCTGTGAAATGCTTGTGTCTGTTCCAGCTCAAAAATTTTCAGACCATGTTTTAAGAAATTTTCTAGTTGTGGTGCACATTTAAAAAATAACATTTAACGTTGGGTTTTTAAATATTAATATTTTCAACATATATTAACATGGCCGCAAAGCCGCACATATTGGAACTCATTATTATTTTACACATTGCGTTGTTTGCAACTGATTACCCTCCAATTATTTATCTTTCGCGCGAGTTCTGTAAAAGAGTATTAATTAATATAATAGTAAATTGTTTGCACCATTTTAACTTTGACAATAAATCATTCATTAACAACATAACATACCTATTAAATCCATTACACAATCATTCATATTATTTCGGCGGAGAGAGACAATGTGAGACCATTATTAAAAGTACCTAAAATGTATTTAAGACCAGCTATTATTTGAGGAACACATGCCTTCAAGGCTGTCTTGGACTTAATATCGAACACTTCTGTACTAACCGTACTCAGGACTTTGTCGTTTACATTCTGCAATTGTCGTGCCGATTCCATCGTGAATTTCGATATCACCTCTGGTAGAAATCATGCTGCACTCTCTCTGTCGAAATCGTTCTCTATATGTATCGTACTTATGCCATTCTCTTATTCTACATATCTAGTCGTTCTTTCTTAAGTGTCGTGCTGTAAGTCTTTTTCTCGCTATATCTTCCTGTATCCCCTTTTGTTGTGACTCCGCAGCTCCGATGCTCCTCCTTTGCTTTGATTGGCAGTCTTCACAGCAAGGTCACAGGCATCTTCTCCATCGGTCAGCCTTTCCATCCAATGTCGTTACACATTTTCTTAAGAGTCCTTCGACCCCTTCTTGTCTTGACACCCCTAAATTTATGATTTTATCTGACCTTTGGGTCAGCGTGTCGTTAACACTGACGTCATTCTGACTGGAGGTATTGTATGATGAGACACAATACATACTGTACATAAAACTGTCTTACAGTAACTAGTGTGAGATCTATTTCTGGTCTCACAGTAGTTATGACAGATATTAGCTACTCTTGATATTGGTACAATTGGGAATAGCATGATTGGTCAATTTTCTTCGAAATGGGAAAACAAATTTCGAGACAAAATTAAATAAAAAATAGGCTAATATTTCTTAATTAAATGTTTGCTATAATACCTACATATATACATAGATTAATGGAAAATTATTGTGATTTTTTCAACTCAATTCCGTCAAAAACTGAAATCGGATTGAAAATTCGAAGCCCGATTTTGACCGATTTACACGTTTTTAGCTAAAGTGAATTCTAGTCGAACATTTTTGTGCTGATACCTGTTCGTATGTATACATGTATATGCATATGCAGAGTGTCCCAAAAACATTGACCTCGACTTTTGTTCCTTAAATAGTGATCTTCGACATATATCATAAATTGCAAAGTTGCGTAAAAAAATGTATAAAATTTTATGAAATCGATAAAAATTTCAGCCGATTAAATTTGATGAAATACCAAATTTAAATTCTTATTCGGCCCCCGTGCTAAAACATTTCCAATGAGTGATATGTGTCCCATACACTAATAAGGTGTACAAAATTTCAGCATATTATCATAAAAAGTCCCAGAGATAATGTTTAAACAAAGTTAGTGAGGGATTAATCAAAAATTAAAATGTAAATGTTTACAGCAAGGGGGCAAATGACGCAACGCAGAAATGAATCATAGGCAAATAATGTCTGCCTCTTATCTTTAATGGATCTTTGGCACGGATGGAAAACATTTTGAATAAACTTTGTAATATATGTGTTATTACTTCTACACAGTGTAGTGTAGTACTTTTGTGCCTATAACTACCAAAATTATTAATTATTTTTTTAATCATTGTTTTCAGTCGTAATTTGTATATGACCCCTCAAACGCGATCTGCCGACATGATTTTTCCCCCTCTGAGAACCCAAGTCGATGCATCGGAAAGTGGTTTAAGTCAGCATTTTTGCCTTTTCCTAGCTCTGGGACTGTTTATGATAAAATGCTGAAATTTTGTACATCAACTTATTTTTGGATGGGGCACATTTTACTCATTGGAAATGTTTTTGCACGGGGGTTGTATAAAAATTTAAATTTTTTATTTCTAAAAATTTAATTCCCTTGAAAATTTTAATCGATTTCATAGAATTCTGCACCTTTTTTTACACAACTTTCTTACTTATTATGTATGTCTAAGATCAATATTTAAGGAATAAAAGCCGAGGTCAAAGTTTTTGGGATAAACCTGTATATGTGGGCCTATATATGTGTGTGGGGGGGAGGCGTGTGTGTTTGCATGTGAGTGTGTGTGTTTATGCGCGAATCCGTAGACGCGATATCTCACGAACGAATTCAAGCGTAACGAACATTTCTAACGTAATTTGGAACTATTATTAGTATCAATAAATACTGGAATCCAAGTGATTTTAATCGATATCAAACTGTGTCTGTTTTTAAAAAAAAATGTCAAAAATTGGACATTTAAGAGTGTTAAATAAATACTTCTGCCACAAGTAATGCATGATCAGCAAATGATTAGTGATTTTAAAACGCAAGCATGAACCCTTCTTTAAATAAAACAAATTTTTGCGAATAAATGCATCCAAAAATGTACATAAAAGTACCATTTAATAGGTTCATATTCCATGTTCAATATTATAGAGCAAATTTATTAACATCATTCTCGTGGATCTAGATATTTCCATTCTCGCTCCATTCGATATACATTTTTGTACGCATTTTGATGTCAAAGAATTATCAATTAGCATTTATTTCATCCGATATTAATTAAATGTCAATTATATATTTTTTATAAATTTTGCACGGCAGTAATTTTTCAAATTAAATATAGTAAAGCTAAGTACGTTATTCGTGTATTGAAAATATAATTAGAATTTAGATTTTGAGTAATTGGAACCAATTGATCGGAACATAACAATCATATATTAAATTAAAAGTTTATAATTTATAAAATAGTTTAATGTAATGATTATTGCTAAGTGAATACCAGCAATGTTTCTAATTCTGAAGTTAGATTTGTGTGAAATATAAACAGGGTACTTTAAAACAGTTTAATATTTTATCATCGAGAAAAGCGCCTTAAGTTAGTGTACAATTAAAAGTAAAATAAAATTATGCTGTGGCTATGAATCAATTGTTCTCTATCCAAGAAGTAAAGGAATAGCATTATGCAGCGAAAATCATGTGCTGTCAACATCAAATTTCCATTTATAACTTTTAATAGGAAAATGACCAAAGCCGCTCTCGTTATCCTAAAATAAACGAATCTTGAAATATCTCAATTTTTCTCCTTCATTTTCGGGACTTCACGTAATTTTAAAATGCTTTAGATTGTCAAGTGGAAAGCTATTTAAAGATGTTAATTCTGTATAATTTCGGACATGCATCCAATGCATAACTTATACTATGTTACAAAAAGTGAAATTAATGTGTTGTGGAAGAAAGACAGAAACATTAGAGTTTGGATTTGTTTGGAAAGTGAAATCACACCTATGTAGTTGTATATCATACCAATTCTAGTCATAGCGAGTAAAAAAATCTGATGTGGACAACACATGACTTTCCTTATATAATGTAATGAATTTACTACTTTTACAGTAGAAAAATAGGTTTTTCTTACAGTAGATACTTATTTATTTCAATATCCTTTCCAAGATATTGAATTTTCGACAATTAGTCGTCATTTTCACTGATTTAGTGTCATTTTTATCCATTTGGCGAGATTTTCGTTAATTTAGCAACATTCCAAAAAGTCGCCAAGTTGGCGACATTCCGCCAAATTCGTCGACAAACTCTCGACAAGTGTTATGGACGAAGAAATAAGTTATTCTTACAGCAGATAAATGACTATTGGCATTCAAATACAAAAGAATTACTCAAAATATCTTTTCTCATGAATGGAACGAGCTAGATCCACGAGAATGATGTCACCATACTTATCGCATGATATTACATATGAAAAGTGAACATGTTTCTCAATAGGAATTTTTTTTTATTTTATATGACTTTTTGATAATTTTTTTTAAAACTGTGCAATATCTCGAGAACAGTTCATGTCAGCGTTCTAAAATTTATGTCACTCGCTTTTTAATGAAAAATTACGTATGAAATGTCTATTTACGTAACTTTATTAGCGGTTTTGATTTTTTGACGATTTTTTTGAATTTCACTCGAAAATTTAGGGGGGTTCCGAACATTCGATTGCGTATAAAAACAATAGGCTTCCAGTGTTTACAGATTGTGATTTTTGTACCAAATTTCCCTCGAATTGGTCCATTCGTTCGTCAGTTATCGTCTTCACAGACTTACTGACACACACATACACACACACACACACATCACTTCAAAAATGTTTGATTTGTGATCAAGGATGCTTGAAACGTGCTGTCCCGTCGTAAACTCGAATTCGAATTTTCGACCCCGTCACAATACTTTCCTTATACATTATGTATATAAGGAATGGGAGCATTTTAATCATTATTTTATAAAAAATGTTATGTGGGCAACACATGACTTTCCTTATATAATGCAATGAATTTACTACTTTTACAGTGAAAAATAAAAAAAAAATTTCTTATAGTAGATATTTATATTATTTCCAAGATATGGAATTTTCGTCTATTTGTCGTCATTTTCATTGATTTAGCGTCATTTTTATCGATTTGGCAAGATTTTCGTTGATTTGATAATATTTAAAAAAATCGTCAAGTTGGCAACATTCCGTTAAATTCGTCGCCAAAATCTAGCCAAGCGTTATGGACGGAGATATAAATTATTCTTATAGCAGATAAATGACTATTGGCGTTCAAATACAAAATTATTACTCAAAGTATCTTTTCTCATGAATGGAACGAGCTAGATCCACGAGAATGATGTCACCGAAATTATCGCATGATATTACATATGAACAGTGAACAAGTTTCTCAACAGTTAATATATTTGTTTTTAATTTATGAGATTTTTTGATAAATTTATTTTTAAATGTGCAATATCTCGAGAACGGTTCATGCTAGCGTTCTAAAGTTTATGTCAATAGCTTTCTAGGGAAAAATTACATAGTGAATATCTATTTGCGTAATTTTATTAAAGGTTTTGATTTTTTGAAGATTTTTTCAAAATTTCACTCGAAAATTTAGGAGGATTCTGAACATTCAATTATATTTAAAAATAATAGGCTTCTAGTATTCACGGATTGTGATTTTTGTACCAATATTCATTCAAATCGCTTCATTCCTTCGTGAGATATCGTCTCTAGAAACTCACTGACACACACACACCCACACACACACACGCATACTTTCACACAGACACACACTCACACAGACATCACCTCAAAAATGTTTGATTTGTTATCAGGGATGCTTAAAACGTGCTCTCCCGTCGAAAACTCGAATTCGAATTTTTGACCCCGTCAGAATACTTTCGTTATACATTATGTATATAAGGAAAGTAAAAATACGTATTATACAAGCATTTGAGTAATATATTTAAGCATAACAAGAAGGTAAAGAACACGTCTCTTTACCAATTGATACCAGAGTCTAAGTATTATAACGGTTGTACTTTGTAATCGACTGCAAAAGTTAATGAATATTGAGCTGGTAATTTGTGAGACAGAGTAAATAAATACATTACACATACTGACATATACCCATGAATTCTGCTAAAAATTCATATCAGTTAATGCATGTCAGATTATTTATGTTAGTTAATTCATGTCACTTAATTCATATCCGTTAATTCATGTTAGTGAATTCATGTTTTAATGGGCCTAAAAGGTGTAATTTCGTTAAATATTTCGATATAGTTCGAATTATCTACATAATTTTAATACATCGACTATATAATGCACAGTTTATCGTAAAGATAGAAAAAATTTATTAAAATGCGAATTTTCCCCCTATTTATTACTACACGAGATAAACTGAAAATAAACCTCAAAACGAAAGACAGAAAAGTTAGAAGTTAGTTCAAAACATTCCGCGAAATCTTTACAAAGATTTGAAAATTAATTTCAAAAAATATGTCCATCCTGCACTCCAGAATTTAGCCTTCTTTTATTTACATATTTCAATAAAAGGTTTCCCATTTAAATTCAAATCCGCATGGCTAACTATTTTGAAGTATTTTCACAGTTACTGTGAAATGAAATATTAAAACATTCGAGAAAGATAAATTTCAAATCGAGTTCTGCATTATTATATTGATTTACTAGAACTAGCAGATGGCGCCAACATAAATTCAATTATGCAAAGGATGCTGATATTTTAAGTGCACATGTCAGTTAGAATAAGCGCAAAGCATTTTAATTTCAGAGCATTATATGCTTAATTAAAGTGATATATTCAATAATAACTTGCATTTACCTGGTCAACATATTGGACGATACAGGGAATGTTTGCGTTAAAACAGTTATATGCATATAAATTAGATATTTTGGATAATGAAATATAGATTTTTATTATTTTCGGAAGTTATAAACTTTGCAGAATTTACCTTCACTATAGGAGATAATAATTGTGCCACAGGAGATTAGCATTGACAGACTTGTTTGAAGAGCTATGTTTTGAATATCTCTAAGGACTTCAGCGCCCGAATAAAATAACACTACATGTTGGATGCAGTGATCATCAAAATCTAAAAGCATAATGAGTAACGTTATTGATGTGAAACATTCCATATTGAAATTACAGTGATCTCTCCCTTATGCGCGAGCGCAGGGGACGGCGAGAAAAGAGCGCATAAGCGCATAGCGAAAGACGCGCATAAGCGAAAAACCATAAAAGGGAGCTTAAAAATGAAACATCAATACATTGTATTACATTATATTGTTAATTAATACTATGTACACACTACTGAAAAATGTGTTGTTTCCAATCCCCTTGGTGTAGGAAAGCCTACACCAAGTCCAATAGACCCTGCCGCAAAAGAGCAAAAGAGAATCACAGGCAAATTCCTGCTCAACAGACAGCTGTCCCAAGGAGACGCCCATGCAATATAGGAGGTGAGCAGGAGAAGTAGGAAGGGAACAAGGACAAGCAGTAAAAGATTTCTCCCCCTCCACGAAATTCACACTACGGAGGTGTCCGCCTCTAAGTCGCGCCATGGCTTGTAAATGTAAGTAATGTATTGTAAATGTATTGTAAGTCGCGCCATGGCTTGTACTGAAAAATGTAAATAAGATTAGTTTCAAAATGCAATAAGTTTATTTTTTAATGAATTACTATGTTTTAAGGACACAAAGAAAACGGAAATGCTTACATACTCAAATTTCGTTTTACTCCTAGTACTGCTTTCTCACAAAATAATTTACAATCAAGGATAGTTTTTGTTTTCGTGAATTTTCAAAAAGAGTCTTTTCAAGTTCATCAAGACGTGAAAAAGTTCCTTCACTTCCGAAATTGAATTGAAAATAGTCAGGCAGAATTTCTAATGCTTCTAACGCTACTGTCTGAGTTGGAGGAACTTTTGCCACATCTTCTTCATCATCGTCGTCCACCTCTTCATCTTTGTCACCACCATTTATTTCAGCTGCATCTCCAATTCTTGAGATAAGCAACACCTGACTACTTGAGGAACATACTTTTTGAACTGAGAATTTTTTTTTGCGACGCGCATAAGTGAGAGGTGCGTTTTTAGTGCGGCGCATAAATGAATAAGATTTATCATTGTTTTCCTATTCCTGGCCGGGACCCTGCAAAACACGCACATAAGTAAAAAACGCGCATAAAAGAGAGCGGGTATAAGTGAGAGATCACTGTATATCGAATTTATAGGTAAACGTAGATTTGTTTTTGATTTGGGGACTTAAATTTTTGGCGACTTGGCGATTTTAAAATATCTAAAAATTGATTTTAAAATATCTAAAAATCGCCAAATTTAAAACGAAACAAAAAAAAAGAATACGTATTTTGCGAATCCCATGAATGAGGGATTTTGGAATATGAAATATGGATGTTTATTATTTTCTGTAATTATAAACTTCGTAGAATCTAATTTCACTATGGAGATAATAATTGCGCCCCTGAAGTTTATTGGATAGGGCGTTGACAGACTAGTTTGAAGTTACTTTGAATTACTCTTAGGGCGCCACCACCCGAATAAATTAAAACTACATGTTCGATGCAGTCATCCTTAAAGTCTAAAAGCATAATGAGTACGAAATATGAATTTTATTATTTTCAGAAATTTTAAACTTTGCAGAATCTGATTTTATTACAGGAGATAAAAATTACGCCCCTCGAGTTTATTGGATAGAGCGATGACAGACCAGTTTGAAGAGCCATGTTTTAAATCTGTCTTAGAACACCAGCGCCCGAATAACTTAACACTACATGTTAGATGCAATGATCATTAAAGTGTAAAAACATAATGAGTAACTTTATTGATGCAAAACATTCCATATTGAAATTATATCGTATTTATAGGTATAATAAATTTTATTTTTGATTTGGCTATTGGTAAATTTTAAAATATCTCTAAATCGCCAAAATTAAGAGAAAATAAATATTTTGCGAATCCAATAAATGAGAGATTTTGGAATTTGAAATATGGATTTTTATTACTTTCTTGAAATTATAAACTTTGTATAATTTAACTCCATTATAGGAGAGAATAACTGCTCCCCAGGAGTTTATTGGATATAGCGTTGACGAATAAGTTTAAAGAACTATGTTTTAAATCCCTCTTAGGATTCCACCGCTCGATTAAATTAACACTAAACGCTAGATACAGTGATCATCAAAGTCTGAAACCATGATGAGTAACTTAACCGATGTGAAACATCTCTCTTTTGGTATATTTCGAATGGAAAACAGTTGATGTTTGTTGATTGTGATGATGGTTCAACGAACCCAGAAATAATTTCAATATATATTTTTTACTTTCTCATTGAGGAAGGAAGTATTGTTTCTACAAACATATTCGATTTCGAGATTTTGCTTAGAATGCATGTTTTAAGACATCCATAACACTTTCTATCTATTTTAGAGTGATGTGCGTCTGTCTGTCTGTCACTTTGTCTATATGTTTGGGGTCGATTTCTAGTGCACTTGATAGGGGCCACAAACAGCAATGTATTTTCACCAAACTTTATATCTGGGTTTGTTATTAAAAAATCTAGAACTAGATGAACATTTATTTTAAATGCGAGCAGAAACTGCAAAATTCATTTAAAATTTTGTATTATCTCCAGTGTCTGTATCAATAGTTTATCTTGAGTAACAACGAAAGACCTGTCTGTTATGCTTTCTTTGCACCAGATGCACGCCCCATTACTGATGGACTGTTCAGAGTTTTCGAGCCATGGCTATTTTCTCTGACACACTTTAATGTCACTCTCATAAGAATAGCTAGAGAAATATTGCTCTGAAATAAAACAACTATTTCTCTGGGGAAATGTCTTGTTCTCCGATTTACAGAAGTTAAGTTTGTTATTTGAAGAAAATATATTTGTTAAGCAGTGATTTTCAACCTGAGCTCCGCGAGAATTTGATTCGAATATCCAAGTAGCTAATAATATTTACTGAACCAGCAGGAAGAAAAATTGACTGAACTAAAGTACGATATAGAACACTAAAAATTCTATTTAAGGAACTGTCATCCCTTAATAGCGTACAATGAGGCGAATCATCATAAATAACTCTCTACTCATTAAAATATCAATATATAATATCAATAAAAATGTCAATATATAATATCAATAAAAAATATCAATACATAATATCAATAAAAAATATCAATATATCAGTTAATAAAAACAATTGTTTTATACAATTTCAGTTGTTTTACACATTGTTCTACTGAAAACTGAACCTTGTAATCACAATACGGGAACCTTGTAATACGGGACACAAGTATACGGTATCACAAGTATACGGAAATAATCATTTGATAATTCCCGTATACTTTCGGGTTGGACGGATTCTTTTAAGTGTTACCTTTAGATGACCAGATGAAGAGCTAGAATTTCTGTTTGGGTTAGGACATGCACAGAGAGTCATTTTCCTCTTGCTGTTAATATTGGCACTGTATAAGTACTTCACCGTTAACGTTTAACCGAGGATAACTTGTCTTGCTTCTTCTCAGTGTATACAACTTACATGAGATGTATTGAATATATTAGTAAAATCAGAGTTTCCGTCTATCTCCCAGAAAGCTATAAACATATCTCTACAATTCTCACTGCCGTTCTTGTGTAAGAAATCATTTTAATGCTTAATGAATATAAAAAACAAAGATAATAATAAATAGACTATTATCTATGGACATAGAACGTGTATGCCTATCAAAGATGAGATAGAATAATTTTTGGTAATAAAAGCAAGCCTAAGATACTCTATAAATTAGTAGACAATTATAATTAATATCGTTCTATTGATATTTGTACACTTTTTCAATTGTGAATTTATTTTAAAACAATAAAATTTAATTCATTTTATGTTAGGAGTTTCATAAAGACAATTATATTAACAAAAAATCATTACAACACATATATAACATTCTTGTTTATCAGTAGGTCATATGTAAATTGAAAATGAAATACTTCAATGTCTTCTCCAAACAAGAAAAGCTGGGAATCGTAGGTTAAACAAATTTATTGACTCGAAACATTAATCATGCATAAAGCATTGATTATAAAACACTTTCCAACTGAAATGCGCTGTTATTTAAGCATCTGTAAAAGGCGATACATTCCGCGGTGATATCTTTTAAGTTATCTCACGGGAGTACAATAATTTATTTATCATTGGAAATTTGAAACTTCATGATAAACGGTGCTGTAATAGAATCGTCTGCTTCTCTATGCAAAATCAATGAAAATTTCATTCATATAACGTACATTCCAGGCTCTGTTAAAAAAATAATCAGCCCTTATACAACTCACCTTACAATCGTTTGATCTGTTTACATTCTGCATACGTTAAAATTAGGCTTCGTTGTAGAATTAAACAAAGTTTAGTGATTATTTAAAATGAAAATATTGTAATTGTGTAGGCACATAATTTATATACACAGAGAATATGCAAAATGAAGATGGTTTTAGGACAAAGGTAACACTAAACAAAAAGATCAATCATGCATAAAGCATTGATTATGAAACACTTTCCAACTTCAATGCAATTTCATTTAAACATTTCTAAAATGCGATACATTCCACGGTAATATTTTTAAAATTATCACAGTACTAAATTGATTTATTATATTTGAAAACTTAAAACTCCATTGAAAAAAATGAACTTCATTCAAATGACGGCATTAAAATGAAAATTGTCTGGTTTAAACAACTCTAAAATGCGATAAGTTCCTCGGTAATGTTTTTAAAATTATCATAATACTACAATAATTTATTATATTTGAAAACTTCAGCAAAAACAACTGAAATTCATTCAAATAACGTCATAGAAAAAATAACACGCCTGGCTCTCTCTATAAAAGCAGCATTTCATTCATAAACATATTTCCATTCATTTCATTCATCACAATACCATAATAATTTATTTTATTTAAGAACTTAAGACCATGGCGGTACAAGTAATTAAACTCTATGAAAACTTCCTCGAAAAAATCGTCCTTCTCTCTGTAAAATCAATGAATATTGCATTCATATCAGGTACGCAGACTCCATGAGCTAAATAATTTTGAGATAAGAATTAAGAAATGCAGCAATTCTTATACAACTCATTTTACATATTTTGCTGTTTACATTTTCATTAGTGAAAAATAGGCTTCGTTGCGGAAATAAACAAATTTGGACGATCATTTAAACTCAAATATATTGTAATTGCGTTGTTTCACTATGTAGATGCACAGAATTTAAGCAAAAATAAATCGGTTTTAGGACTGATACAACACTAAATATGAATTAAAAATAACTTTAAAAATCACGATTTTGACACAAGATGTATTCCATATTTCATCTTGAAATGAGTCACGTGATCTCTTCGTATAATGGTCACGGGATCGCTCCATATAAGAGCTCTAATTATCAGTTTAATTTTCATTTAAAAAACTACCGAATATATTTTGCTGAAATTTTTTTGCATATTTTTTGGGGATAATTTGTATACTTTCTAAAATTTTCGAAGCAAATTGTGAATTTTAAATCCGCTTAAAAATGTTTGAAGGATTAAATCCTATAGGACTCAATGTATTTCATTTTGCAAACCGTGTTAAATTCATAACTAACTGGGTGATATTATTCATTTATAATCCCATAGATTCCACAGACCGTCTGAACAACATACTAAAATTTCATTTTGATTAAGTTATTTTTACTGCAGATATCGTGATAACGGATAGACAGACAGAGAGACAGACAGAATGAACAAAGTCATAAACACTTTTAAACTTTGTTGTAAAGTGTTAATAAAAACAAGAAAGATCAATCATGAATGGCGCATTGATTATGAAGCACTTTCCAACTTCAATGCAATTTCATTTAGCATTTCTAAAATGCGATACATTCCTCGATAACATTTTAACAAGAATACTCAATCATGCTTAAAGCATTGATTATGAAACACTTTCCAACTTCAATGCAATTTCATTTATACATCTCTAAAATCCGATACATTCCACGGTAATATTTTAAAAATTATCACAGTACTACATTAATTTATTATATTTGAAAACTTCATCGAAAACAACAGAAATTTATTCAAATGACGCCTTCGAAATATAACACTCCTGGCTCTCTATAAAAGCAGCATTTCATTCATTAACATATTTCCATTAATTTC
Source organism: Amaurobius ferox (assembly GCA_951213105.1). NCBI lineage: Eukaryota > Metazoa > Arthropoda > Arachnida > Araneae > Amaurobiidae > Amaurobius > Amaurobius ferox. The sequence continues at coordinate 94,553,003 of OX578138.1, read as the reverse complement.
ATTCATCACAATACTATATTAATTTATTTTATTTAAAAATTTAAGACCTTGGAGTAACAAGTAATTAAACTCTATGCTTAAAACTTAATCGAAAAAATTCGTCCTACTCTCTGTAAAATCAATGAATATTTCATCCATATGAACTATGCAGACTCCACGAGCTAAATAATTTTGCGTTAAAGAAATACAGCAATTCTTATACAACTCATTCTACATATTTTGCTATTTACATTTTACATAAGTGAAAAATAGGCTTCGTTGTAGAAATAATCAAATTTGAATGTTCATTTAAACTCAAATATATTGTAATTGCGTTGTTTCAGTATGTAGATGCACAGAATTTAAGCAAAAATAAAGCTGTTTTAGGATGGATACAACACTCAATATGAATTAGAAAGAACTTTAAAAATCAGGATTTTGAAACAAGATGAATACCATATTTCATTTTGAAGTGGGTCACGTGATTTCTTCATAAAATGGTCACGTGATTACTTCATATAAGAGGTGTATTTATTATTTTAATTTTTATTAAAAAAACTACTGAATATATTTTGCGGAATTTTTTTTGTTATATTTTTTGGGATAATTTGAATATTACCTAAAATTTTCGAAGCAATTTGTGAATTTTAAATTCACTTAAAAAATGTTTGAAAAATTAGGTCCCATAGGGTTCAATGTATTTCATTTTTTCAAACAGGGTTCAATCCAAATCTAATTGAGTGATATTATTCATTTATATTCCCATTGGTCCCACTGACCGTCTGAACAACATACCAAAATTTCATTTTGATTATGTCATTTTTACGGTAGTTATCGTGCTAACGGACAGACAGACAGACAGACAGAATGAAGAAAGTCATAAACGCTTTTCAACTTTGTTGTAAAGTGTTAATAAGATCGTTCTTTAAAAATCACGATTTTCAGGAAGCGAAAAACAGATGAATGTTATATTTCATTTTACAATAAGTCACGTGATATATTTATATAATATGAGTGCAATTATTATTTCAATTTTTATTTAAAAGCTACTTGACATATTTTGGTGAATTTTTTTTATACATTTTGCGTAATAATTTGAATAGTTCTTAAAATGTTCAACGCAATTTGTGAATTTTAACTTCGCTTTAAAAATGTTTGAAATATTAGGTCCCATAAGGTTCAATGTATTTCAGTTTTTCATCACGGGTGAAATCCAAAACTAAGTGGGTGATATTATTATTTTTACATCCCCATATGTCGCACAGACCGTCTCAACAACCTACTAAAATCTCATTTCGAAAAATTCATTTTTACGGCAGTTATCGTACGAACGGACATACAGACAAACATACATACAGACAAACATACATACAGATAGACAGAATGAACAAAGTCATAAGAACATAACAAATATATATTGAAAAGTGTTAAAAACAGCTGCGATATTGGTGATATAATTTTTAGGTAAACTAGAGCCAACCTAATTCTACTATTTCAATTTACCGGCACATTTTATTGTTTTAAAATTTAATGTGCGCAACTTTTCTATCACACTTTATTACTTAAATAGAAATAAAATACCCCTGGATTTGAAATCAACGCATAATAAATCCGTTATTTCTTCAAAAAGTATTTTAGACAGCAAGATTATTCATAATTTGACTCAAGACGCCAAAACATGTAAGGACCAAAAAGACAAAAACATATATTTATCTTTTGATTAATTACATTTTAGATGAAGTTTCACGCTATACATAAATCACTTTCTCCAAGAGTCTTTTTTTCCTTAAAGCATTCAATAATGCCTCGAGAATAATTTGAAATTTCTAAAATAAGCCAACATTTTTTTTTCCTTGGTGGATAAACATTTTGAGAAATATGACACATGTAAGGCAAAACTGTCCCATATAACAAATTGGCTGGAGATTATTTTTTGTTTTCGCGGCTGAGTAATTAATTGTCTTGTTTACACTTATACCCAAAATAAAATCATCTTTAACGATATTTTTCATCCTCAAGTAAAATTCTCAATTTGCTGTCTTATGTATTATATTCTTTTTAACGGGTATCATCTTTAAATCTATTAAGACAATGATTTTGAAACTATAATTTGTCTCTCATTTCAGAATTATTACTTTTCTTACAACGCATTTTATATGGGTTCATATGGGGTAATTCTGATTAGTTTTAAAACTCCGATGTCAAGTTTATTTTCCTATTTGTATGCATAGGCAAAACCCTTACTGACATTATAACGAACTCCCAGAAATGGCAAAAATTAAAATGTTTACATGCGTGTCAAATATGCATGATAGAAAAGGATGTGCCTTTGTGATCTATCAGGATGAAGAAATGAAAATGGAAAATTATATAGATTGAATAATACAAGGGTCTATAATGGGGAGATGTTTGCAATCTACAAAGCGGTAAACAAATATATATTGAAGTATATGGTGAAGCACATATATTCACAGATTCTAGGTCAATGCTGACAACTCTTGGTTCATACAACATCCATAATTATATGATCAGGGCAAGTAAGAATATAATTATCAAAAACAAAGGGATTATACATCGACATTGTATTAAAGCTTCATATAGGAATTGGCGGTAACGAGGATTCGAGCACAGGAGCAAAAAAGCTGCTCAATTGGATACAATTGATTACAAATTCAAATTGTCCAAAGATCAGATTAGGGGTGTAATACACAAATTTAGCATTAAGTGCAAGCAAGAGAGATGGAACACCATAATGGAAGGGAAAACTCTTCATTCACATCTACTAAAAGTATCTACAAAAAGAGTAATGGGGAATTTCTACCTAAACCAAGTTTTAACAGAATATGGATGCTTCCGTAAATACCAAGCAAGACCTTTTGGAAAGTATGATATCTGTTTCTGTGGGAAAGATATAGAAAGATATAGGTACTGTTAAGCATAGCGTATATGAGCACTAACTATGGGGAAATATTACAAACTGGTATTTTCCTCAAAATTATAGTGAAGTTTCAATTATAAATACTGTAACGGACCAAAAACTAAAAATGGAGTTCCAATTGTTACCAATCCAATTACCAATTCAATTACCAATCCAATTACCAATTCCAATTGTTACTAATCTCCTCTCTAAAGAGATAGACTCTTCTTTAATTTGACGCAGTGTTGGTTGTACACAAAATTTGGGGGTTTTATATAAATGTTTTAATCTTAAGACATTTAGATTCAAGACATTTAATGTAAATTTGGTTTTACTCAAGGATCGGAATTTTATATATGTTTTTCTTAATAAGGTTATGATATATTTGTTGTAAATACGGCTTACATAGTTTTCAAATTTTGAAATTTCTAAAATTTTGTATTGCATTAAGGTGTTTTTAAACTACCTGTTTGATCTTGCATGATTATAATTTTGTACATTGTATTAGCTGCTTCGCAAATGAGTAGAATTGACCTTGAGTCTTATGTTTTGTCAAGTAAAATATTTTTATCTATATATGGTGATCTGATATACGACTTATATCATTTGTGTCGCTCAAAAAATGTTATTTTATCATAGGAAATTAATAATGTGAGTTAAGTTTTAGAAATTTCAGAATGATTTTATGACTCTCTGAAAATCTGTGTTTGATTTTAAAAATTATGTAACCTTGTGTTCACCACTTGGAGCTTCTGAAAGCGGAGCGACAGAAGAAGATAAAGTTCAAGTTTGGATCAACTCTGTGAACAGTCAGGTTGGCCGTTGGGGTCCAATGTAAGAACAAGTTGCTCGATGTTTGATATGTTTTTGTTTTAATAAAGTTTGTTGTTCAGTTAGAGGACGATTCTTCACAGGTCACTGGCTTTTTCAGCTCTGTGTTCTGCTTTCTGCTTTCACGTTGGTGCGAACGTTTTGTTGCGGTGATTATTGGTGAACCAAGAGTGTAGCGGTTATCCCGCGACTCTGCTGACTTAACGGCCCCTTGTGCGGAGTGTCCTTTGTGCCTACAGCAACGATAGTATCTTCTTATTCCGCATACCTTCGGGTAGGGCGGTGTTTCTTTAAGGTTACTGACATTATAATTCATTAAATATTTGAAAATGTAAATTTGAAATTATTTTGGATATAAAACCTAGATACTTAAAATATTACACATGAAATGTGTACTTTTCAATATCAAAAATGCAAAATTTTAATGCATAACCTTAGACATGTTTTACTTGAACTTTATGGCAATGCATCATTTTGAACTTTATGGCAATGCATGTATCCTATATAGGTTTATATAGGATATTTATGTTTAGTTTTAAAATTTCGGTATCAAATGTATTTACTTTTTAAAACGTTCTACGCGAAATGCTCATTGCATTCATGCCTGTATGTATGTGTTCATCTTTGCATTTATAAGCAAATTTAACACCCACATTAAATAACAAATACTCTTTGACTGTTTACCAAAAGTATCCTATGCACAAAGCAGCACCAATTTATTTCTTCAACTAATAATTACTTATGGTAAATTTGTATACGCCCCTCTTTTATTCAGCAACTATACTATACAGCTCTATCCCATATGATTTTGTGCATACCGGCCGTATTAGTATATTTACAGGCCTAATAGGTTTATTTGAGATCAGAGATCCAAACGGAAGCAAAAGAACATTCCTCTGATTTACAGAGTATGTTAGAGCGGCGTGTGCATAAGTGGTAGCTATCCGAAAGATATAATTCGTGAAAACTCTCCTCCATACAGCAAAATATATTATAAAATCTTATGTGGTATAGCTGCGTATTCACCCGAAAGCTGATAAACAACTGTTTCACAAAGGAATAGTAAGTAAATTTGGCATAAGCCTTTATTCTTAATTCTGAAAACTGCTAGGTGTCTTTTCTCATAAGTTCCCAGAATATAATATTTTCATCATTGTGTGTGTAACAAGGTATGCACCATGTCTGTCATTACTCATTGGTTCAGGTTTAAAAATATAAAAGTGTAACTTTTTTATATCGTCTGAGAAAATTTAAAATATTACAATAGAACTTAATGTATAATATAGAAGATTCCTGTAATAAAGTATAAAGCAATAAATGTATTGTATTACACAAAGTCTATATAAACTTTAATAATAGCAGCAGGTTTTAGGCGTATTTTGAAATGAATGCGCTTAAATGTATAAAAAATGTACTAGTTTAATAGCCTTATCATTAGCTCGTCGGTACATTGTCCTGCATGGTTGGACTAGAATAAGGCTACTGTATAAGGTAAATTATCTCTTTACTGATCATGGTTAATTGGTCTAATTGGTCATGACTAATTTGTATAACATAACTGCTGGATGCTCTATGAACTTTTTTACCTGTCGTTTTATAACGCATCCAATTACAAAATCAGACTAAATCACGTTTACGACGCCTGGATAACACTGCAATTCATTTCAAATTTTAAAATCTAAATAAGAAATTATTTTGAATTAAAAAACGAGTAAATTATTACAAATCAAAAAATATTGCAAATTAAATGTGAGTACTTTGCTTATATCAAAAATTCTAAAAGTTTAATAGCATACTCTTAGGTATATGTTACTTGCACTTCATGGCAATGCATCATTTCGAGAAGTTTATTAGAAAACATGTTGGTTCAGTTGCTCTACTTCGTAGAGAAAATCCAACGCTTTTCAATCAAACTTTTTCGAACACAAATCAAAACACCATCCTGCGTGATCCTAAAATTTATATTTTTCCACACAAAAGCAACTATATTGCTGCTTTGCACGGCACCAACTACTTAACTGCGTAACTCTATGTTTTACTTGTCTAACCGATTTATGTGCAATAAGTAAAAATTCGTTTAAACAAATGTATGGAGACAGTGAAGTGAGGGTAGCGATATAAAACAGATTCGACCGTTAGTATTCCGTTTTGTTTATCTCCTTAACACCTAAGTATCTATCCAAGTGAAATAACAAAGCAAGTCACACATTTTTCTTATTATTATATAAAGTAACGCTTCCAAATTATATTTAAATTACTTTCATGAAAAGCATAGTGTAATTTACAGGAGAAGTATTGTGACGAGGTTGATAATTCGAATTCGAGTTTTTGCTGGAAGATCATGTTTGAAACGTGATTTCGAATCAGATCTCAAGGTTCGAGTGCAGATATGCCTGAAAACGAATCGAAAGTTTTTGAGGTGATTGAGGCCTGTATGTGTGAGCGTCGAAAACCCAGACCACCCAACTGACCCAAAGGTTTACAGCAGCAGGTTGGGTGGGCTGGTATGTGTGTGTGTGCTTGTGCGTGCGTGTGTGTGTGTGTGTGTGTGTGTGTGTATGAAGGTATGTGCGTGTGTATGTGTGCATGTGTCTTGTTTATGAGTCTGTGTATATGTTTGTGTGTCTGGGAGTCTGTGGATGTGATATTTTGTGAGCGAATGAAATATTCCCAACGAAATTTGGTACACATATTACAATCAGTGAATACTGGAACTTCATTGACTTTAAATTTCCGGAAGTTTCCCAAATTTTGAAAAAAAAAACATAAAATCAAAACCTTCCATAATTTTTCATAAATGATAACTTATGCATGTAAACTTTCATTAGAAAATGAATGACACAAACTTTAGAACGCTAGCATGAACCGTTCTCGAGATATTGCACGTGTTTCAAATAAATGTATAAACAGATTGCATAAAGTAAAATAAGTATTAATTATTGTAAAGTATGTGTACTTTTCATATGTAATATTGTGCAAAACGTTTGTTACCATCAGCCTCTAATTCGATCCATTCACGAGAGAAAGTACTTTGAGTGATAGTTTTGTGTTTTGAAGGCCAACAATTAATCTAAAGTAATTTATTTCACCACCTAGTCTTTTATTTAAAATTTGTTAATAAAAGCATATTGTTACTTTCTTCCCGTATTTTAATTTATTTATCTGTTATATATTTTAATATATATTTTTAATGTATTTATATATATATATATATATATATATATATATATATATATATATATATATATATACTCCTTTGTAAAAAACAGAAGCATCCCTAAAAAATAATCCGATCATCTCGAAATTTCGCATGCAAATTACCCTATACTAAGTATGCAAATGTTTAAATTTGCAGGGCCAATGAGTGTTAACTTCGATCATATAGCGTACGTTTCTACTGCGCAACTAGCGTCCTATAAAACACGTTAAAAATGTGGACTGTGTATATTTGTTCGTTATCGGCTTTGCAGTTCCGTGGAGACAAAATCAATAATGCCGTTACGACGTTGCCGAAGACGTTATGGACTATTACGTGAGTTCGAACGTGGGCGTACAGTCGGGGTAGAGTGTGGTCAAACCGAGCAATAGGCCACCACCTGCACCGAACTGACGTGCAAAGGTGCTGGCAGGAATAGTTGCTGCAAGGAACTCATCGGTGGAATTAAGGCTCTGGAAGGCCTAGGTGCGTGAATGCGAAGCAAGATTGGAAGATTGTGCGGTAGGACCTAACTGGCCCAACGGCCTCATTGTCCGCCATCCAATGTGCTACAACCTCTTCCATACCACCTGTAGTACTTTCCACTATCTCGGGGCGCTTGGCTGAGGTGGAGTTACGTTCACGGCGGCCTTTAAGACGTCTGCCCATAATCCCACAATATTAACAGTGTCGTTTTGGGAGTGATGACGTAGCCGAGCATCATGATTGCCAGCAGACTGGCATCGCTTTGTGTTCAGTGATGAATCACGTTTCAGTCTTTCAGCAGATGACCATAGGGTACGTGTGTGGAGGCGCCAGCGCAAACGGCAAAAATCAGCCTTTGTTTTACACAGGAACACAGCCCGTTCCCGACCACTCAAACAACTGCTGTAAACCCTAGGGCTAGTCAAGTGGTCTGGTCTTCGATAGGCACAGAGCCCTGCTGAGCCAGCGCTAACAATCAGCCTTTGGTTTACATAAGAACACAGGCCGTTCCCGACCACTCAAACAACTGCTGTAAGCCCTAGGGCTAGTCGAGTTGACTGGGTCTTCGATAGGTACGGAGCCCTGCTGCAAACCTTTGGGTCAGCCGAGTGGTCTGGGACTTCAACAAACACACATTTATTACCCCTGGTGTGGGGTGCTATCTCTTGCGACAGCAGGTCACCCCTTTCAATCCTGCGTGCAACTTTAACAGCTGTATGACATGTTGATGAAATCCTGCGGCCGTCTGCGTTATCCTTTATGGTACGTCATTCTGGGATCATTTTCCAACAAAATAATGCCACTCCACGTACGACTCGCATATCTGCGGATTGTCTTCGTGCTGTTGTTACTGTTTCTTGACCAGCAAGGTCACCAGACCTTTCTCAAATTGGACATGTATGGCACACGCTCTTTGGACAGATACAGGCACCCCAAAATGTAGCAGATCTGGAGCAACAATTGAGGAATACCTGGCAGAATGTTTCACATGATGACACTAGGAAACTTTATCACTCCTTACCTAGACATATACAAGCATGCATTGCCGCCAAGGGGAGTTTCACCAATTACTGATTTGAAAATTCAATGTAGAACTGCTAACCATTGATGGGTCCTGTGGCCTTGATTTTGTATTCATTTCATTACCTGTGTATGATGTAAATATATTTATATATATATATATATATATATATATATATATATATATATATATATATATATATATATATATATATATATATATATATATATATATATATATACATATATATATATGCATATACATATATATATATACATATATATATATATATATATATATATATATATATATATATAATAGAATATCAGCCAAAAACCGCGCAAATCCATCTGAACGATACTTGTAATAACATTCCATACCTTGTTTTAGTACCCAAGTTTCATAATTCTCCATTTGCTTTTCGAACTATTACTAGTGGGCATGATTCTTATTATTACTAATGCTGGTAAATTAATATTAAAAATTTAAATGTAGTTTCTTTGTCAGATGATATCTCAAATAATTGTCATATTGTGAAAAACAGCTTTGAATTAGTTAAGAAATTAAAAACTCTTACTAATATCCATAATATTTATACTTTTGATTTCAAAGTTTTGTTCAATAATATAGTTATACATGATCCGCATAGATTTATTTTAGAAAATTTTGAAAAATACAATATCACCCTAAAATATTCAATTTTTCTTTTTAAAAAATTACTTAATTTCCTTCTCTATGAGAATTATATTTAACATGGTGATTAATTTTTTAAGCAACAGTTTGGTATCCCACAAGGGGGTGTGCCTCAGTATTATTGGCTAATTTGCATGTATTCTTCTATGAAATAACATTAATTCATCGTAGCATAATATGCACATGTTTAGATAATTAGATGACATATTATGTGTATCCCATAAATATAATCCTATAGAATTCAACTTTTGTCCTAATATATATATATATATATATATATATATATATATATATATAACTTACATTTAACTTCAAGTAACATTGGCTCTAATACTGCAAACTTTTTAGATTTGGATTTAGATTTACAAAATTGTAATTTGGCTATAAACTTATATTATAAAAGACACGATTTTAATTTTAATACATCAAAAATTCAACAGTTTTACTCTCGTTTGCATATATCAGTGTTTAGAAATATTATATCAAACCAGGTTCGTGGAATCAATAAAATTTGTGATGAAAATTGTAAATTAGCACATTTTATAGAATTATGAAATGCAGTGACTAATAATGCATATTCTCCCAATTTCATAATTAAAATTATCAACTCAGTGTATCAACTACCACTCGATAACACCCAAGACAACTTTCCGAATTATGGCGGCTAACAATAGGTGGAAAAATTATAATTATTTATATAATTAAATAAAAATGAAAAATAATAAAATAAAATAAAAAAATTTGAAAAATAATAAAATTGGAAAATAAGATACATTACATTCAATGTCTTGAATTTTATTTTCCCTGGAAATATGTATATTTATCCAGTTTGATATTACTATTGAGCCTCCTTATAATGGTGTAAGTGGTATTATCGTTAATTCATTTCTTCTATGAAGCACTTGTTTAGTAAGAATTTTCATCTATGCTTCATGTTCATATTCAGTTTTCCTTATATGGGTAATTTTCCTGGCTCGTATTCTAATTCACTGGACGGGTCTGGGAAGATCACTGTAACCGTTTGTTCTACCTCCCTGATATAGTCATCTTTTATCCGGTGCTTTTCAACTTTTTTCATTCTGTTGCGGCTTATCGCACTTACACGTGGACGATGGTTCCTGCCTCACGGTAGTACTTGATTTCCTAATTTTTCTTTTTTTCAATTCTTCCTCTTTTACTGCCTGTAGTCTGAGTCTTGGCATTTATAGTAACTTAATATTGGCAAATCTGAAACAGGTATTTGTTTTGGTTAATCAGAATTAGATGTACAGTTCTGAAGAGGAATTTAATTCTGGCTAATCTTCGAAATTGGGCCGGTGCTGTTCAACTCTATTATCTGCATTGAAGTTTGACTTCTTTGGTGATTTTAATATTTCATGATTACTTGGAATTGGTTATTATTATTACATTTTTCTAATATATACATACGAATATATATATAATATATATATAAAATATATATATATAGTGGACTCTCACTATCTGAACACTCTGTAATGTGAACACCCCGGTATTATGAACACAATACGGCGGTCCCGGCGAAACTCCATAGACTTAACATAAGATGAACACTCTGTATTCTGATCACCCTCTAATATGAACACCCCAGTATTACGAACGCTACTTTTGATCCCCATTCCCTCTTTAACTCTCTGTAAACTGAACGGAAACTGAAAGTGTGTTTGTGTGCAATCGGAGGAGAAATTCGGAGAAAAGCCGGCCCCGCTCCCCGTCCCCAATCACAGATAAGTGACAACAGGTGTTCACCACGTGGTAGAGGGAGTGGTCCAAAAAGGGTTATGCTTTCTTTTCCGCACACTTGATTGGATACCATTGTCGCTTCTGTTTTAATTTCTTTTTGCTCGGCAAAGGACAATTTTTTCGCCATTTCGCTGTTGTTGCCGGGAAAGAAGCACAGTACTTACGCAGATACAGTATGTCAGAAATAAGTAGGAAAACGGAAAGAACTGAAGCTTCCGGAAAAATACGAATTTGTTCGAAAATTAAAATCAAAAGTAAGTCAAAGGAAAATTACATCTGAATTTGGAATTTCAGTAGGCCATGTCAACGCCATCAGCAAAAAAGAGAATGAAATTATAGCCGCTTTTGAAGCAAATAAACCTTCCTCAAAGTGTAGAATTTTCGAAAAGAAAACGAGAACATAAACAATCACGTGTGGAAGGTTTTTTTTTGCCAAGTGAGAACGAAGCATCTTCCTATCACTTGATCCCTGCTAAAGCAGATTCCTCTGGATTTTGCAGAAAAGGAGAGAATCACGGAATTCAAGACATAGGAAGGATGGTTGACCAGCTTCAAAAGTCGGCATAACATCGAATTGAAAGTAATCAATGGTGAAGCTGCAAACGTAAATATGAAGGCTGCGGAGGAATGGAAAACTAAACTTCAGGACTTAACGAAGGATTTCGACTCCGCTGACATTTTCAATGCCGACGAAACCGGCCTGTTTTATAGAGCTCTTCGAAGTAAAACCCTAGCACAAAGAAGTGAGAAATGCGTGGGCGGGAAAATGTCGAAAGAAAGGCTTACCGTCATACTCTGTGCCAGTTGTACGGGTGTGAAGCTCAAACCACTTGTGATCGGAAAAAGTAAAAAACCACGATGCTTTAAAAATGTGAAGATCGCATCATTACCTGCGCTCTATCAATCAAATCGAAAAGCCTGGATGATATTAACAGTTTTCTCACAATGGTTGGAGGGCATTAACGAGATGATGAAGAGAGAAGGAAGAAGAATTCTTCTTTTGGTGGATAATGCCACATCACATGGAATCATGCAGCTGAGCAACGTGAGTCTGAAGTTCCTTCCACCGAACTGTACTTCTATAATCTAACCACTAGATCACGGAGTGATTAAGACCTTTAAAGCTCACTACTGAATTTTCTGAAGAAAATGGCCCTGGTGATGGAGGAGGCAAATTCGGCAACCCAACTAACGAAGAAGGTCAATGTCATGAATGCTGTTCATTGGATATCAATGGCTTGGAATGAAGTAACCCCCTACACTATTCAAAGATGCTTCTACAAAGCAGGATTCCCGTGTAAGAAGGAGGAATCAATAATAGAGGACCAAGAAGCAACAACTGTGAGTGACTTGGGGGTCAATTCTTCAGGAGCTTCATACTGAAATTGAACCTGGAGCTTATCTCGAAGCCGACGGAAGCCTTCCGGTTTGCGACAACATCATCGTTGAAGAGAAAGAGGATAGTGAAGAAGAAGCAGAACCAGAAGAGACCAATGAAACAAGAAGTACGATTACCTTCAAGCAATATGGCCAAGGGATTCAGGCTGAACACCACCCGGATGCCTTTCCACTTCTTAAACAACTAGATAACATGTACGTTGCACGAGCATACACAATGCAAAAACAGAATAAAATTACTCATTTTTCATGAAGTAATTAATTATGTACTGTAATAAGTGTATACCGTAATTATGTAATTTTATTATGTGTTTTGTAAAACTCTTTTAATAAAAAAACAAACAAATGAGATGGTAGAGTACAGGTCCTACTGAATTTAGTTTGACATTAAACTAGCCGCCAAATCTAAATTCAGCACCTCCATCTTGGTAACTGGCATGGCTACCCAGGCTAAGTATTCTATACAGTCTATAAACTCAATACGTACATGTATTTCCCAATCCCTCTCTATAATGAACACCCCCATAATCTGAACATTTTGGTCGCCCCCCTGAGTGTTCAGAATAGAGAGAGTATACTGTGAAACCTCTACTACAGTATATATATACACATAATGCAATCATTACCAAGATATTCTTCATATATTCTTCAAAATGCCCTTCATGTTAACCCAATTTGCTGATTCTTGTTAATTTAATTTCCATATTAACTTAACTCAACTTAATTTCAGTAATTCATATTAATTTAGTTCCCTTATATTAACATAATTAATTTCCTGAACAGGCAAGGAACCTTGCATATCGATACCATACTTACAATCTCATATCATTTTCTTGTACAAGGGAATTAAATTAAATATTTTAATAGAATTTTTTGAAAAACAATACCTTACTGTCTACTATCTACTATGCTGTAAAAATACATATTTTTAAAGGAATTTTAAATATCATTGAATATTGTTTTCTTTAAAAAACATGTACATAATAACATATACAGAATATATTTTTGTATTTTCTCTTATGAAAATACATTTTTAAATGTATTTTTGTTTAATTTTCATGAGCTAAGTATTCTTTGCTTTCTAAATTTAATAACATTTTTTCATCTATTTAATCTAATTTCATACACGCTGTTTAAATCTCTCTAGAGATCCGAATTATGTCTGAAGAATCCGAATTATGTCCGAATTATGTCTGCTCCTCTGTTTTTTATGCCTACAAAGCTTACATTTTACCGTCATATTCCTTTTAAGGAACAAATGCAGTATAATCCTTTTTTTAGTTCTGGCGATTTTAAGTGAGATTCTGGCAATCCGTGCTGTGACTTTAAAGAACATTCCATTCTGGGAACACTACACGAGTCTTTTGTCATCCTTTTGCCGCCATTTTGTCGTATTTTGTCGCCAAGTAAAAATCAGAACATTCTTTTCTTCCAAATCTTTCCGTCTTTATTGTCGCCCTTTTCTTTGGCAAGGTAAAAATCGCCCTTTTGTCGCCTTTTGTACAGAAATTGATCTGTAAATTCAAACATGGGCCTACGCCAACTAAAATAACACCATAGAATTCGGTACCGCTGGCTGTCGGAGGTAGCACGCATCAATATATGTTTATGCAACAGGGTTCTGTGGCTCATAAAGCACAACATGAAAATCAGAATTTTTGTTATTTTTACCTTGGCGGCAAAAAGACGATTTTTACCGGACGACAAAGATTTTTACGACAAAGGACGTAAAAGTATAAACAGAGATTACAAAAGGGTGACAAAAGATACGGAAAGGGTTGCCAAAACGGAATGTTGCGATTTTCACCTTGACGACAAAGGGCGAGAAAATACGACAAAATATCAACAAAAGACGCGGAAGAGATCGCTAGAATGGAAAGTTCTCCAAATCATAGCAGGGACTTCCTGAATCTCACGTAAAATCGCCAAGAATGAAAATGGGATTGTACTACATATGTACCCTTTTTAAATTTTAGTCTGAAACCGTCTTGTTCTTTGTCATGGTTCGATCTGGTATCTTCAATCTGTGTACTTCTGATTATCAATAAGTTTTTAGATATCTAGTTGTAAAGTATTGCACATTAACATTATTAAAAGAAGTATGCATTTCTGTTACCGTCATATAATTATTTATTAATAACAAACATTTTGCAATATCATTGTTTTTACCAACGTTTTTTATGAATATGTTTCTCAGAATTTACTGTAGATGGAGCTCAACACTAGAACGACGGATATTTTAAACTACCTAGAATTACGGACAGCGGTTAATATGATCGCCATAGAAAAAATGCAACATACCTTTAATTCAAAACCAAAACATCATAGATACAGTATTTAGGATGTTTCTTCGACACATTTTTTCAATAAGCGTTCTTGATACACCGTTCTTGGCATTTTTCACAGGTGGGCTTGGGCCATTTTGGAGGAATCGTTTCTCATAGTAGTTATGCGGTCAAAATGGCCGCTACCGTCGTTCTAGTGTTAAATCAGTGATAAGACTTGAAAATGGAGGTCCGAAGGAGGTTGAGGGATTCACTAAGGAATTATAGATGATCACTTGAAAGAAGAAGATTGAGCAAGTTTAAAAGATTGAAAGCTTGAAGACGATTGAGGAATTGAAAAAGATCGAAAGCTTGAAGAAGATTGAGGAATTGAAGAAGATCGAAAGCTTGAAGAAGATTGAGGAATGGAAGAAGATCGAAAGTTTGAAGACAATGATTACTCGAAAACTATAAAAACATTTCAAAAAATAAATATAGATTTAGAAATTAAATTTCCTAACACATATTTTGTCATTTACTATTTATTTATATCTTTTATAATTTCGAAGATATTTAGAATGGAAGTAAGAAAAATGAGAAAAAAGCTTGGACAGATATGTTTCAGTTTAAAAAAAAGTTCACTTATTAAAATATTGAAATTATTTTTATATAATCATATCCTAGACACTAATTCTGTCAAAAAAAAATATTTTTTTATCTATTAGGTTCAGAAATATAAGCCCCTAAATGTGTTTATATTTTTCTTAACCCTATCATTTCCGCTAAAAAACCAAGCATATATGTTATCCATATAAAAATTTGCCAGTAAAACCATAAAAATGTTGATTCAAAGTGTTGAAAGTTTTTATAGTATTTTTATAATGTTAGCTTATTGAACTCCCGACACAACAGGATTTTCTTATTTTATTATTTATTACATATTATTTTTGACTCTTATAGAATAATAGTTTTACAATTGCTTTAAGCATGTTTTATAATGTTGGTTTATGACATGCTGTTGTATTATTTTAAACTTGTGCTTCAATTTACTTTACAATTGGATACTCAAGTTCTTAATTTTATTCATCGAAAAATGCTGTGATTACTTCCTCTATAACTTTCCTTTCTGTCTTTTTTTTTCTTATAATTTTAAGTTATCATCTGGCAATGATTTTCTTCCTGTGTCTCGTTATTCAACATTTTATCGACAAACGTGTTCTCGCATTGGTGATACGTTTGCACTGTCCTGAATCCCTTAATAAGGATAATACTAGGTGCTCCAAAAACCAGTTCATACTTTTTAATATTTTATACTACTGCTGGAGAAGTATTCTTATTGCAAACATTTAATTTGTTTTACTTTCCTTATATACATAATGTATAAGGAAAGTATTGTAACGGGGTCGAAAATACGACTTTTCGACGGGAGAGCACGTTTCAAGCATCCCTGATCACGAATCTAACATTTTTGAATTGATGTCTGTGTGTGTGTGTGTGTGTGGACACAATAACTGGCGAACGAAAAGACCGATTCGAACAAAATTTGGCACAAAATTCACAATCCGTAAACTCTGGAAGTCTATTGTTTTTCTACGCAATCGAATGCTCAGAACACCCTCCCCCCCAAATTTTCGAGTGAAATTTTGAAAAAATCGTCAAAAAATCACATCCGCTAATAAAGTTACGCAAATAGACATTTCTTATGTAATTTTTCATTAGAAAACGATTTACATAAATTTTAGAACGCTAACATGAACCGTTCTTGAGATATTGCTCATTTTTTTAAAAAAATTATCAAAAAGCCATATAAAATAAAAAAAATATTTCCTATTGAGAAACATGTTCACTTTTCATATGTAATACCATGCGATAAATTGGGTGACATCATTCTCGTGGATATAGCTCGTTCCATTCATGCGAAAAGATACTTTGAGTAATACTTTTGTATTTGAACGCCAATAGTCATTTATCTGCTGTAAAAATAACTTATTTCTTCGTCCGTAATGCTTGGCGAGATTTTGGCGACGAATTTGGTGGAGTGTCGCCAACTTGGCGATTTTTTAAATGTTGCTAAATTAACGAAAAACTCGCCAAACGGATAAAAATGACGCTAAATCAATCATGACTCATTGATGATGAAGGCATGGAAAATGACGACTCATTGACGAAAATTCAATATCTTGGAAAGAATATAAATAACAACTATAAAAATAATCTATTTTTTTTACTGTAAAAGTAGTAAATTCATTGCATTATATAAGGAAAGTCATGTGCTGCCCACATCAGATTTTTATTATTTGAAATATCAAAGTATTGCAGTGACATATTGCAATCCTTCATTTCATTCATACATGTCTCATTTTTATAAGAAAAGAGAACACTAAAAATCCACTTAGGTTATATTATCATACGCATAATCGATTGGACATGTAAAGAGATAATACAGAAATAATGCAAACATTAATTATTTTTCCGGAAAAAAATAGATATCTATAACAAAAATCAACGAAGTGTAAAGAAAATTATGTGCGCTTTTCTGCAAGGGTTTGTTGAAAGGAAATATCTTTCAAATTGCCAAATAATGCGAGAAAATTTTAAAACCTTTCAAAATCTTTTAAAAATATGAATGAGAAGAATGTACGTATATTGAAGTCCTTCTGGGGTGACTAAACAACGTGATTGCTCATTAATCATCAGCACTGATTGCTAATTAACTGTATGTGCAGCAAGAACATTGCAGCACCGAATTTTTCCGCTAATACAGTGATTTACGAAATAACAGGTTTCTATTTATTTATTTATTTTTATTTTTTGCTGTCAGACCAGTTAACGGCCCTAAAGGAATGCGAAATTTGAAATTAGAAATTCTTCTACTGCTACTTGTTTTATTTCAGCAATGGAAGAAACATTCAACACTAGATTTGTGGCAAAATTATGACAAATTATTATTAAGAGTAAAACTATTATTTTGGTAGTGCATGTTTATTGGTCGCAAAAATGTAACCATACTATTTTTTTGACTAGCATAAATTTGTTTTGCATCTATTTCTCAGGGTATGCTATAAATAAAGCCTCGATGATGGCTAATGTCGATTCAATATCTTATTCCAGAGGGGGTAGTGATTGTTCACTAAACATTTCAACTTCCGGTTCAAGAATTTTCATTGGACTTCAAACATCTATTTCTAAAGATTGGCTATGGGTCGAGTTTAGGTGATATGAATCTAGCATTCAAGTTTGAAGGAGGATGAGAATATTATAGTGAGGATTTATTAGAGGAGTATTTTTCCACTAACTATTTTCCACCAAGTATTTTTCCTTTTTAATTCAAAAATATTTTTTGAAACATCTATCTGACGAAATTGGCTATAGATAGAGATTATATGACGACTGAAATGGTTTAAGCATCAAACGTTAAGATGTTTAAAATATTTGACATTTTCCACTTCCGGTTCTGGAGATGTCACTTCTGATTCAAACATTGAAATTTTCCATGCGACATCCATTTATTAGGCTCAGCTATAGATATACAGGGTGGTCATAAAAAACTTCCCCGATTTATGACCCCTAGCGACCTATCCGTTTGACCAATCGAAATGAATATTCAGAAATTGTTATTTGAAGGTATGCGCTCGAGATTGTGATGATGATTTCGATCAATAGAGCTCTCACGGTTACGGTTGCAGTGAAAAAATTTCGAAATTTTCGAATGGCAACACCCACTTTTATCCTACGCAAATTGATAAGCGCATTGAAAAGCCATAAATTGCGTTGGAACGATACACGTACGACGAAGATTGGCGGCGTAAAATATTTGCAAAGAAGAGCATTGTGAAGTACCAATGACAACACAAGAGAGGAGAGGGAAAAAACTTTCATTGGAATTACAAGTTTTCAACGTGCCCACCTTCGCAGACGATAACGCATTGCATGCTGGAGATTGTTGACAACAATGCCGAACGTAATATATCAGGAGGAAGGAATCTGTATAACTTCACGTTTTATGGCATATTTCAATTCTGACAAATCGTGTGGATTTGATGTGTACACCTTAAATTTCAGCTAAGCCCAGAAACATAAATCCCTCGGAGTGAAGTCAGGGGACCGCTGTGGCCACGAAACTGTAAAGTTACGGGAGATGACTCTATCACCAAAATTCTGTTGCAGCACTTGTCGAACACATGTAGCGACGTGTGGAGGAGCATCATATTGCATCCATACAATATTATTAACGACGCTTCGCTGCTGTAATTCTGGAATTACGTAATTTTGCAACATTGTTTTATACCGAGGACCTGTAATCGAGCACGTTTGCATTGGAACTCTTCAAAGAAGTACGGACCGAAGACGAATGTGCTTACGATGCCGCACCACACAGTCATTTTAGCTTCGTGTAAAGACACATCGTGAGGATTTTCGTCAGCCCAGTGAACGCAGTTACGTTCCCCGTTAAGGAAAATTGTGCCTCATCAGTACATAATATCCGCTGCAGTCACCTGTTATCTTCATCATATCTGATGAGGAAAAAATTCGCAAAGTTGACACGTTATTGCTCGTCTCCAGGTTGCAACATCTGGACGCGCTGTAATAGATAAGGAAACATCCAGAACATCAAGAACAGAAAGCAGAAGCTTGAGGACTGTGGTTTTCGGTACATCCAAATTGCGGGCAACACTTCTTGCAGTGCGCAATGGACCTGCAATAATCGTATTATGCACTTCCGCAACAACTTCAACATTAACAGATAGATGGTCGTCCATATCATGGTCTATTGCATGTGCATCCAGTTTCTTCAAAAATGTTTTTACCAAATAACGTACAGTCCTTACGGAACATGGGCCTCGTCTTAGCTTATTATTTCGTCGATAAACTCGCACTGCTTCGGCAGCATTTTCCACGTTCAGTTAAAACAGATTTATCACTTCACCTCGTTGTTTCCCTGTAAGTGTGTGTCATCTTGTAGGCCCGTTCGAACAGCTGATTGAAGAAACAATCTTCCCACACTGCTTATTAAAGGTTTTCCACAAGCACCTTCTCTCTAGGCCAACGACCGTACCGTGCTGAAAACACCGGTTCTCGTTAGATCACCGAAGTCAGGCAGCATCGGGCGCGGTTAGTACTTGGGTAGGTGACCACCTGGGAACACCGCGTGTTGTTGGCTCTTTTCGGGCGCGGCAGATCAGTGGTTAGCGCGCGATTCTTGCCGCTGCCAGAACTGCCGCCGTGTTCATGCGGAGTACGATCACGTTAAACATGTGGGTCCGTACGTCCTTCCGAGAGGTTGGTGGTAGGGTAAGGAGGGTACGGTCCCTGTGGATGCCTCCCCCACAGGTTCCGATCTAAATTGGGTGGCACTTCCCGGCCGTCCAAACAGTTACCTTACACCTTTCTGGTAGGTCGGACGGTCTGGGTCTCAACAACAACAAGCACCTTCTCTCTGTGTTGTCATTGGTCCTTTACAATGATCTTCTTTGCAAATGTTTTACGCCGCCAATTTTCGTCATATGTGTATCGTTCTAAAACTATTTATTGCTTTTCAATGCGCTGATCAATTTGCGCAGGAAAAAAGTGGGTGTTGCTATTCTAAAATTTCGAAATTTCTTCACTGTAACCGTAACCGTAGATTGATTGAGCGCATAGGCCGCTAGGGGTTCATATATAGGGGAAGTTTTTTCATGACCACCCTGTGTATCAGATGATGTATGCATTCAGCACCATTTCCAGAGGGACTAGGAATTCACTTTGTAATGCTTCTGAAGATATTACAGAGTCCATTTCAATAATATGAGCTTGCAATTCCATTCCATTAGCTCATGAGAACTTCAGTTGAGCTTTAGATGAGGTTCTTTACAGTGATTCCCGAACAAATCAACACTGTTGGTTAGTGAAATTATGTCAGGAGTCTGTAAGGGACCCTAGTAGGACTATCAATGATTCAATGGACTCTGGTATATTAAGAGCTGATTTCAAATTGGAAAGAAAAAAGCCACGCAGGGAGCTAACTTGGAGGACGAAAATAGCATCTGGAGGCTAACCTGATGAAAAAATAACCGGAGGAAACAGATAGCAGTAGGAAACTAATTTTACTATAAAATGCATGGCACGCCAATCTGACATTATAAATTGAGGAATGCTGAGTCCACCTCAATGAGAGCTTGATGGATTCAACATGATCCAAAAGATCAACGGTATATCATCGGCTGGCCAGTACGAAGATCCATAGTTCGATTCCCGGTTAGGATAGAACGGTTCTTAACAAAGTCACTTATGTTTTTTTTTTAGAAATTTCGTATTACTGTACGGAATAAGTGTGGAAAAGAGTATAAAGATAAATAATAGTTTTGCCAAGCCTGCACACCATTTCATATATGAAGGTTTCTTCATAAATTTTCTATTGCGTTTTGCTTTATGCTGTATTACACAAAGCCAGTATAAAATGAAAATCTGATGTGGACAACACATGGCTTTCCTTATGTAATGCAATGAATTTACTACTTTAACAGTTAAAGAAATGTTATTCTTATAGTAAATACTTATATTCTTTCCAAGATATTACTTTTTTTTTCAATTAGTCGTCATTTTCATTGAATTAGCGTCATTTTTATCCATTTAGCGAGATTTTTGTTAATTTGGAAACAATTAAAAATGTCGCAAAGTTGGCGATATTCCGCCAAATTCGTCGCCAAAATCTCACCAGGCGTTATGGACGAAGAAATAAGTTATTCTTACAGCAGATAAATGACTATTGGCGTTCAAATACAAAAGTATTACTCAAAGTATCTTTTTTCCTGAATGGAACGACCTAGTTCGACGAGAATGATATCACCCAATTTATCGCATGGAATTACATATTAAAAGTGAACATGTCTCTCAATAGGAAATTTTTTTTTATACTTTTGACTTTTTCATAATTTTTTTGAAAAATGTGCAATATCTCGAGAACGGTTAATGTTAGCGTTCCAAAATTTATGTCAATCGTTTTTTAATGAATTATAAAATTACATGAGAAATGTCTATTTGCGTAACTTTATTAGCGGTTTTGATTTTTTGACGATTTTTTCAAAATTTCACTTGAAAATTTAGGGAGGTTCTGAACATTCGATTGCGTATAAAAATAATAGGCTTCCAGTGCTTACAGATTGTGATTTTTGTACCAAATTTCATTCGAATCGGTTCATTTTTCGTCAGTTATCGTCTCCACAGACTCACTGACACACGCACACACACACATACACATACTTTCCCACACACACACACAGACATCACTTCAAAAATGTTTGATTATTGATCAGGGATGCTTGAAACGCGCTCTCCCGTCGAAAACTCGAATTCGAATTTTCGACCCCGTCACAATACTTTCCTTATACATTATGTATATAAGGAAAGTAATAAGCATTCAACAGGATTCATATGCACTAACTAAAATATTTATCATCCGAAAGATTTGTTCCTCATTCCTCAGAAGAGAAAGTAAATACAACCCGACTTCTGAAATTAAATATTAAAAGACGATCAACATTTTAAGATCATCTGCATGTCTTTTACTAAGATTTCACATTAATTTAAAATATTTTCTGAACTTTCCGTTGAAATTTGGAGGTCTTCATTTCATTCCAGAACTTTCATATCATTAAGACATCATATTTTCCACATTTTAATAAAAAGTTTCTTATTTAAATCCAAACTCGGCATGGTTTACAATTTCCAAGCATCTTCATAGTTTGGGGTGAATAGAATAGCTGGACTAACCAGTACAAAACTATGACTTTCAATTACTATATTGATTTCATACAACTAGCAGATGTTTCATAACTGAATTCCAATCGTGGAAGGGACGCTAAGATTTTAAATGTACGTCGCATTTAATCTATAGCGTAAGCCTCTCATTGAAGAGGTATCACGTGTTTCATGTCAAATTGGATAATCCATAATTGATTGAGCGTTACTCTTTTATATGCTGAAGAATATAACGGAATATTTGTTTTAAAATAATTGGAAAATATATATTTCATTTTTGAGTAGTAAATATATTTCGTTATAATTTTAATAAATAAATACAGAAAAAAGCGCCTGAGATAAAGTATTTTTCAACTAACGGTTAATAACGGTTTATAACTAACGGTTAAAAATTTTAATACCTACAAATACAAGTTTGCAGCAATACTCAATCTGCGGGTATTTATTCTATTTTCCTGCATGAAATCGGGACAGATATTATCTGTTGTTGATAGCATAAAATCGGTAGTATATTTTATTTGTTATACAGGGTATAAAATAGGCTGTTTATTCGTTGTATACGGCTGAATCTCCAAATCGGGAGAAGAACTTCTTTGTTGTTTAGGGCGAGAAATCAGAGTAGATTTATTTTATCGTTTAGGGTTTAAAATCGGGTGCAGATTTATTTTCTGAGGATTTTATTGCAGATTTTATTTGTTGCTGAGAGCATAAAATCGGTAGCAGATTATCTTTGCTGTTTAGGTTTATCATATAAATAATAAGATAACCCATGAAAACTCTTAAAAAGCATTGATAAATGTCCGTTTATGTATTCGAAACAAAGAAAAAGGAAGAGGTCAGTTGTGAAGTTAATGATATAGCGACTGACTTATTTGCACTCATGCCCTGAAGTAAAACATAGTTGCTGTTTATTTGATAATTTCAGGAAATTTACATCGAATGGAAGGAAACGCGGTATGCGGGTGTAATAGGGTTATAGAAGAAGAACACAATGCAATACAAGGATGATAACGACTTTTACTATCCAAAGAAAAGGATTGAAAGATAAAAGGTTCACAATACGGTGAAACAGAATGATTAAAACAATGTGATGATGCAGTTTAATACGGTGTTGGGGAACCTCGGGTAGCCACGCATGCTGCACAATGATTTCCTATCCTTTCGATGAGGGTTTGGATGAGGTAGGTGCTCAATGAGTTCCGAGCCTCACGGAGAGCAGTTTTCAATCCTGGAACGGAGCTTGTTGGATAGCGGAGGACTGCAAGATGTCTGCCGAGCGTATTTCACACATGAACAATCGAACGGTAAGCTCAAAGACTCCGTCTCTGTATCTTTAACTGGTAACCGACCCCTTGTCAAAAATATGGAGGGTCTGTGCGGCCGTCCTTCATGATGCCTGCTCAGTCCATGACTCTTTAAAAGGGAAAAGGATGCCTTTCCTTGATGTTTCCCTGGTAAAAACGTTTTCCAGGTTCTCTCCAGATCGTGGTACGACGAGAATTAGTTTGCAGGATAAACCTTTACTCTTTACTTAACATGAAATTGCCTCACTCTTGTCCACTCCACTGTAAACGCGCGCGTTTCTATGCAGACGTAAGGGGGATGCAAACTGCTGGTCGTCTGGCATAGAGACCGACGTGTCTGAGTCTCTTG
Source organism: Amaurobius ferox (assembly GCA_951213105.1). Taxonomy (NCBI): domain Eukaryota; kingdom Metazoa; phylum Arthropoda; class Arachnida; order Araneae; family Amaurobiidae; genus Amaurobius; species Amaurobius ferox. Next base: position 94,529,067 of record OX578138.1, on the reverse strand, counting down.
TTTACAGCTTGTCTCGAAACAGTGACTCTTGTGGCGCCTGTAAGGGCTGAATCCTGTTGTCTGCCAGAACGGTTCCTCTGATGTCGCACAGTTATCCTATTGGTCTTGCTGAGCGGTTGTTACCCTTGGTGGACCTGTTACTGGTCGTCGGGTAACATCTCCAGTAGTTTGGAACCTCTGCCATAGTCTGGAGATCACACACTGAGGGACATTCAAAATTCGAGACGCTTCGGTCGACCGGATTTAAGCATTTCAATAATTCGTCCTTTCAAAAAGATGTCCAGTTGGCATCTTTGTGACATCTTTCGTCCTTTTTTATTATTAACAACGCTTCGTACCACAGCAGTTGCGCAATTCTGCCTCAACTGGTCATGCTGCTGGAGGCTGTTTTACATTCCTTCCAACGTACGCCGGAGCTTTGTGCATGTCGACGTCAACTGAATTGTTTTGCATATGCACAATGATTTACCTTCATCCCACGATTCTCCACAGCTGATTGTGAACCATTGCATCCATATTAACTCCGAATTTTCGCATTTTATGAAGTATGCTTAATTTTTAGAGATGAGTGTAGATGAACTTCTATGTGCGGATACAGCATATATAAATATAGAATTTGGAACATTTTTTTAATCTTATCAAAATAATAAAGTGTATTTGAAAATTAAGAGGTAAGTTGTACAACTATAATTCCTATCAGTATGAAATCGTTTGTATTGATGTATGAAGTACCCAGCTATAAGCATATATAGTTTTCCGCTATTTGCATGATTTTAGCCACAATTATTCAAAATATATTTCTCAAAGATTTGAGACGTTACGACACGATTACTAAACTAAACCCCATATCGGTATGAAATTTTATGTGTGCAAGCACTATATAAAAAATTACCGTTAAATATATATTTTTATAATTTGTATGATTAGAACAAAAATCATTTATAACTCAAAATTTTTATAGAATTATTATCTAAGAATAACTTTCAGAGTAATACTAAAAAAATGAATGCATAAAACTGAGACAGTTTGAAATCGGTTACGTATGTAAAAGTTATTTACATATTATGTATTTATATATAAGACAAATTACTAAAATACATCCGAATATACCAGCATGTATGTCTTGCTGGAAAACTATTTTTCGTTCAGAAAGCTTTAAAAGTTGTAATTTGCAAATTAATCCATGGCAAGATAATTTATTTACACAATTTCGATGCTCCCTGTCTGTCGGTGCGGCTTGAAGAGTCGTGGCTCAGTAGGGCTGGTGTATTCTGCTGCTGCTAGACCGAAAGTTTACCTGCGCGTTCTGGGATTGCTGTTGCACCGATGAATTCTCCGCATACTTTTGGGTGAGTCGCTTGTCAAATTGATTATCTAAATTCCCTTTGTGATGAGCATACTCGCCCCCCAGGAGGCGGCGCAGCCAAAGATTGCGGTGTACGGATCTTAAGTCTGTACCTCTGGTCCTGCGTCTGCTGGGGGAAAATCAATCGGGTTACCCTATTGACGATGAATTGGCCGACGAACCATTGAGTTGGTAGGGCCCCGACTCTTCCAGGTGGTCGAGCCCACTGGACTGTGTCTATTCATGACCTGAGCCAAGGGCCGACCGGTGGCTGGTGGCGAGCTTGGCGGACGTTCTCTCGGACCCTGCCCGGTGAATGATTTCGCCGAATCAGCGACCTGGCTGCGACTCCGCTGGAATAGAGATTTGGTAGCCCGTGCTTCCTCCCGTAAAGTCGGCATAAACCCCAAGGTTGTCGCGGGAGGCTGACCTTACTCTTACTCTGTGATGCGCATACCCCCACCCCACCCCGGGGTGGCTTACTTTTTGAGTGGTGTACGGATATTAGCTCTGTAGCTCTGATCCTCAAACCTGGGGGAAAATAAATTTGGGGAACCGGCAGTTAAGCCTCGGACTCTTCCAGGTGGCTGTGATCGAAAGAACTGCGTCTATTCATGACCTGAGCCTAGATCTGGCAGGCGATTGGGGTCAGGCTTGGCGGGTTATTCTTCGGACCTTGCCCAATGAATGATTCTGCTGATCTGGCTGCCCTGGCTGTGACTTTGCTGGATGAGAGATTGAAGCCTGCACACTGCTCTCCTTAATATCGGCATAAACCCCCTGGTTGTTCTTGGTGAGTTGGTAGAATCCTGTGATGCGCATACTCAATGTCGCTTCCGTCGAAAAAGTTGATCCTGTGATGCGTAAGATAATTTATTTGCACAATTTTGATGCTCTGTGTCTGTCGGTGCGGCTTAAAGAGTCGTGGCTCAGTGGGACTGACATATTCTGCTGCTGCTGGGCTGAGAGTTTACCTGGGTGTTCTGAGATTGCTGTTGCACCGATGAATTGTTCGCATACCTTTGGATCAGTCGGGTGTCAAACTGATTATCCAAATTCCCATTATGATGCGCATACCCAAGATTGCTCCCGTTGAAGAAGTTGATCCTGTGATGCGCATAGAAGTAAAAACTGTAGTATATCAGCATTAATTCCCGACGTTGCTTCTTCGACTCAGACCGTACGACCTACTCAAATGTGTAAAGTATCCATTTAGACAGCCGGGATAGTGCTACCCAATTTAAATCAGAACCCAGTTTAGGCGGCATCCACAGGTACTGCACCCTCCTTCCCCTACAATTAACTTCTCGGAAGGACTTACGGACAGCCCTAATTAACTTGCCCGTACTCCTCGCGAGCACGAAAACAGCTTGATCAGAGCCGGGAGTCGACCTCGGGTATTTCGAGTGCAATCCTAGCACGCCAACCACTGTTTTGACCCACCCCTTAAACCTCCCCGACGTTACTTGGAATTAAATATGCAAATCTTATATTGCAATTACACAGGGGCTTTTAACACATTTCTGAAACCAAACAACGTTGTAACAGTACGTCCACTTAAAAAAATCAGCGTCGTAACAATACGCCAGCTGTAGGGACTTGATTTGCTTTAAATAACTGCCTAAATACACATGTTTGTCTACTGTGCTCTATGGGGCGCCCTGTCCGGGCGTAATTTCGGACAGGGCGCAGCGGAAGTGTTGTTAAACTAAACTCTAACTAAATTCTATATATTTTGAATATTTTTTTATAATAAATTTGCTATTTCGTATTTTATACCAGTTCTTATAAATCGTCTATTGAAAATGGGATTTAATAGCTTTTATATATTTTTATCTCACATAAGCTTCATATTTTACTCTCTAAATGTAATACATTTTCTTCAATACTTTCTGAAATTAAATCTTGTCTACGCTTTTGAAGCCCTCTAGAGATCACAATCTTATCCAAGAAAAGTTTAGACTTTTCTTTACTTAAGAGACATCCTAATTCTCTTATGCCTTCAAAGTTTGAAGTTTCAGACTCCCAAGTTTTTAATATTGTCTCAAACAGACCCATTCTTAGAAATGTATTTCAGTATGATATAAAATCATAATCCCTTACATCTTCAGTGACAGACAGTTTGAAAAGTATAAGTATTGCAATGCAATATTAGAACAAAAAGTATAATTTTCCCTTACTAAATGAGAATGTATTTAAGTTAGTAAATATGTAAATTAGTGAATATTACAAAATTTAATGATTTTTTCGTGCTGAGTACTGTTACAAATTACTGTAAATATTTACATCTCGTAGTGAAAAGCAAAACGGTAGCTCAACACACTATGATGTAATTTCAAATACGATGTATTTATTACTTTCCTTACATACATAATGTATAAGGAAATTATTGTGACGGGGTCGAAAATTCGAATTCGAGTTTTCGACGGGAGAGCACGTTTCAAGCATCCCTGATCACGAATTAAACATTTTTGAGGTGATGTCTGTGTGTGTGTGTGTGTGTGTGTGTGTGTGTGTGTGTGTGTCAGTGAGTCTGTAGGGACGATATCTCACGAACAATTAGAGCGATTCGAATGAAATTTGGTACAAATCACAATCCGTAAATACTGGAAGCCTATTGTTTTTAAACACAATCGAATGTTCAGAACCCCCCTAAATTTTCGAGTGAAATATTGACAAAATGATCAAAAATTCAAAACCTTTAATAAAGTTACGCAAATAGCCAGTTCTTATGTAATTTCGAGATATTACACATTTTTCAAATAAATTTATAAAAAAATCCCATAAATTAAAATATATAATAACTGTTGAGAAACATGTTCACTTTTCATATGTAAAATCTAGCGATAAATGTGGTGACATCATTCTCGTGAATCTAGCTCGTTCCATTCATAAGAAAAGATACTTTGAGTAATACATTTGTATTTGAACGCCAATAGTCATTTATCTGCTATAAAATAACTTATTTCTCCGTCCATAACCCTTGGCGAGATTTTGGCGCCGAATTTGGCGGAATGTCGCCAATTTGGTGACTTTTTTAAATGTTGCCAAATTAGGGAAAATCTCGCCAAATGGATAAAAATGACGCCAAATCTATAAAAATGACGACTAATTAACGAAAATTCAATACATTTGAAAGAATATAAGCATCTACTATAAGATTAACCTATTTTTTTCGCTGTAAAAGTAGTAAATTCATAGCATTATATAAAGAAAGTCATGTGCTGCTCACATCAGAGTTTCTTTCTTTTATACTGTAATTTTACACTTCATATCTGATTGGGAGAATAATACAATTACAACTATATAAAGTATTTATAATTCCCACCTTTACTTATGTTTCAGAAACCTATACGCTTACAGAACGCTGTAAAAAAGCTTTTTGCATCTTTAACAAAACTTTGCGCAGAATTTTTGGTGGAATTGAAGAAAATTATATTTGAAGAAGATGCAGTTTTAAAATATACATGTTATGGAAAAGTTTTATATAATAAAATACTTTAAAATTAACAAAATGAAATGAGCAATACTTTTGCTAAGAATAGATAACAAAATCACAAAAAAATTATTTATGTCCACAACGAACCGGGAAAGACCAAAAGGAAGACAGAATTGAAATTAAATATTATTATAAAATAATAATTATTATATTATTAATAATATTATTATTGTAAAATTATTCATATTATATTATTAATATTATTATATTATTATTAAAATTAAATCAAATATACTAAAATTAACAGAAAGAAGCGAGCAAGATATTTGCCAAGAATGGATGACAACAGAACTACAAAGAAAAATTTATATCCATAATCATTGGGGAAAGACTTACACGGAGACTGACATTGAGATGGATCGATTGTGTGGATATAGACTTTTAAGTGCTAAAAATTAAAATTTGGAGGAAAATCACTTGGTAGGAACGTCTGAGGAAGGCCAACACCAGCAGTGAACTGCCGAGTCACTGATGATAATGGTAAATTTTTCTTTTTGAATTGATTGCATTGTCCTTTAACATGACTGAATTTCATAAGGGAAGAAAAACATGTTGAACCGGAATTAAGAGAACAGGGAAAAACTTTAGCGCATGCGCAATTACCAGGATATAGCGACACTCTAATGCGATACATGATTTGGAAATATCTGTTGCATTACAGATGATTTAAAATTTACAGTATTTCGTGCTGTAAAAATATTGAAACTATATGGCATTATTTTATAGTGTAAATTCCGTTTAAGACGCTTAGTCAAATGCATATGTGACTCACTGTATGAAATTATTGCTGAGAGTAGAGTTATTGGGTTCAGCCTTTCTGTATGTAACGCTTATGTGAGATCAAATAGGCAATTTTTATTTCATGCAATACAACAACCAGAACAAGCTGAACAAAGGACTCAAAAAAGTAGCACCAAGGTTGATAATTTTATTCGGAGAGGTTGACGACCCATAAATTCAGGAATTAGAGATATCAGCAACCGATGAAATGTCCTGATGGCAACATGGAAGTAAACGATGCTTCGGAAAAAACTCGAATAAGATCCATCAAAAAGGGGGGGTCCAATCAGGACCGGCTCAATCATTAAAAGCAAGGCCAAAGAAACTCGGCGAAGGCGTGGTTCCACGAAACACGATAAAATTAAATTTGGATTACCAAAAGAGTGATGCGATTTAGAAAAGATTCATCGTACTGTTAAGATGACAGCTATTGGAAAATATTGGCTCAGCTTTGAAACTGAATTTCTCCTTGAAACGAAGAACAATAAGATATTTAACACGGCGACGCTAAACTTATGATCCAGACCTCAACTCAAGTGCCATATACCCCGCGCCAAGCCAGTGGTCATAATTGCAATAAATGCATAAAAAGGTGTGTGCCAACAAAATATATCTACCAAAGAAGAAGTGACCCAAAGAAGAGGAAAGTGAATGTCCAACAAAATGATCCAAAACATTTAATCAGTGAGCAATTCTAACATAATTGTCCTAAAGAATTAAAATTAACAACTAACCTGGTTAGGAATTTCTATAAGTTGTACAAATCAGCTATAAGAACCATTAATTAATATTAATTAACTTTGTTATTAACAATACATTTTGCGTTGGATGTTGTTCTATTATACTGTTTTGTTTTATTATGTAGTTTTTTTTTATATTTCTCAACTTGTTTTCTAACTCTCCGTTTATTTGCCACATTTCTGTTTATTACTACATTGTTAAGGTACCCCAAGAATCTAAAAATGAATTAGGGAAAACTTGTGCCCCAACCTCATTTTCTTTTTTTTAAATATTTCCTCACTTCATTTTATTTCGTTACTCCAACTTACGAATATTCACGTTATTAAAAACACAAGGATATAAACAAACCCACTCCATACAATACTTTCTTTTGCAGAAAACTCTCCATCGTTTATAGCACGTATAAAATTTCATGATTTACCACATTTCATACAAAACAGCCTATCATCCTTCCGTAGAATCCCTATCTCGATGTGGTTACAAATGACAGTTTAAGATCCTCTACCAAATAATCACAGCACGTTTCCAACCTCCCTAATCTTTCTCTGAAATATGTAAGTTCTTCTAAATCCTGCTGTTTATGTCCCCCCTTTTTTTCACGTTTATCGCCCTATTTGTTACGGATATCCCTCTAACGGAAATGACAATCCTCCGGATTTGAATGTCAAATGTAAGAGTAGGTAAAAGCTTTCTTGTGTTCCTAATGTATTTCTAATAAGTTTTTATGCATGTTTAATACTTATCCTCGGCGACTGAAACTTCACAAATGTAGCTGAAGAGCCGACACATATATCTTAATGTTAATATTACTTATATTTAGAATGAAAACATGTATTTAGAATAAAAATTCATTTTGTGTAGATGATTTGTTTGCTTGGACCTCTTACATTTCAATTTTTCAAAGTACATTTCAATAGGTTTGATCAAGTTGCTCGATCGACAGAATCTCTATATTAATATTAGAGATTTTGTATCTCTATGTTAGTATCGAGAGAATCTCCATATTAGTGTAGAATATTTATGAAATTTTATGCAGGATGTATGATGAAACTAAATTTGTCGGTTTCCATCGTGGTTTGCAAAATTATGTGACATAGCAAATTTTATCTAGCTATTACGTGTATCGGTTTATTCATTCTGAAGAACTCATGAAAAGTACAAACTGGTCGTAAGAATATTTTGGCTACAATTTATATATATATATATATATATATATATATATATATATATATAATATTAAAACACCGTGAAATACTACATTACAAAATCATCTGAAATCACACTTAAAAGGCGCAAAGCTGCACTAAAAAGAGGATTAAAATATTGTCAAAAAGAAAAGAGGTATGGATGGAAACAATATACCAAAAGATGGCCGGGGGGAGTTGTGACCCCCTCACCCCGGTTAAGCATGCTTTACGTCGCGACAACACTCCCGGAGAGCCGGTACATTGCAAAAAGGAATACGAATGTATCAAATTGTAAGATGTAAATATACATCATACAGAAACAAGTATAAGATATAATTGTCGAGATCCAGCCCTATCGAAATTCATCTACATTAAATGTTTGAAATATGTTAAAAAGTGTGTGAATAATGTTTGAAACATGTTCACAAGTATAAATTAACAAAATTACAAAGCTTCCACTTAAAGAATTTAAATATTGACACATAATAGAACGATAATAATAACAAAGTCTATTTCTAAAACCATATACCTGAATGACAAACAATAGCATATTACATAAACAATAGCACAATATGGGATGTACATCTGCATGTAATATGCTATTGTTTGTCATTCAGGTATATGGTTTTAGAAATAGACTTTGTTATATATATATATATATATATATATATATATACCATCGAGCCAAGTACATAATTTCTGTAATAAAATTTACAGTTATGTGCACGAAAACTTTGATTATCAGTATTACCTAACAAAGTATGGCACTTGAGAATGTACATGATTTCGGAAATACTTTTCAGTTTTATTATATTGTATTACTTTCCTTATATACATAATGTATAAGGAAAGTATTGTGACGGGGTCGGAAATTCGAATTCGAGTTTTCGACGGGAGAGCACGTTTCGAGCATCCCTGATCACGAATCGAACATTTTTGAAGTGATGTCTGTGTGTGTGTGTGAGTCAAAGAGTCTGAGGAGACAATACCTGACGAACGAATGGACCGATTCGAACGACATTTGGTATAAAAATCACAATCTATAAACACTGGAAACCTGTTGTTTTTATACGCAATCGAATGTTCAGAACCTCCCTAAATTTTCGAGTGAAATATTGAAAAAATCGTCAAAAAATAAAAACCGCTAATAAGGTTACGCAAATAGACATTTCTTATGTAATTTTTCATTAGAAAACGATTAACATAAATTTTAGAACGCTAACATGAACAGTTCTTGAGATATTGCACATTTAAAAAAAAAAATTATCAAAAAGTTATATAAAATTTAAAAAAATATATTTTCTATTGAGAACCATGTTCACTTTTCATATGTAATACCATGCGATAAATTTGGTGACATTATTCTCATAGATCTAGCTCGTTCCATTCATGAAAAAAGATACTTTGAGTAATACTTTTGTATTTAAACGCCAATAGTCATTTATCTGCTATAAGAATAACTTATTTTTCCGTCCATAACGCTTGGCGAGATTTTGGCGACGAATTTGGCGGAATGTCGCCAACTTGGCGACATTTTTAATTGTTGCTGAATTAACAAAATCTCGCCAAATTGATAAAAATGACGCTAAATCAATGAAAATGACGACTAATTGAAGAAAATTTAATATCTTGGAAAGAATATATGTATCTACTATAAGAATAACATTTTTTTTTTACTGTAAAAGTAGTAAATTCATTACATTATATAAGGAAAGTCATGTGTTCCCCACATCAGATTTTTTTTCTTATGTGATATTCTCACCATTTTTGTGCGCCAGTAAAGGCTTAGCTCTGAAGAACTCATGCATTTACATGAACTTAGGCATTTGTTGATTTATCAGTTTGAATCTATTCAGCTCATTCACTATATATGTTCATGTAGGGAATAAAAGTTTAATACCTGTATTACATATATGATTTTTTAAAATTAAATATTAATTTTATTATTGGGTGTAGTTACAGACTTATATAATCTCCTTCTCAACATGATATCATATTTCAAATGCTTACCTTATATGGAACAAGGAACAAGGGTTATTTAGTACCTGTTTAGTACCTGTTTTATTTGTAAAACAATTATTCTGAAGCCAAAAGTTGTATATCTATTTTATTTTTATTTATACATGTGCTCTTCATTCAACTTTCAATAAGGGATAAATCGCAGGAAATTAAAATATACTAGTCATTCAATTGCTTACTATATATATATATATATATATATATATATATATATATATATATATATATATATATATACACTATATGATCAAAAGTATCTGGACACTTTGGATATTAGTATGTTTTTCAAATTTCTAAACAAATACTTGGCGAAGTGTTCTGTAACTTTGGCGATGTAAAGAACATGCTTAAACGCACATTTTCCAGTAAAGTTTCGGTGACTTGTGTATTTAGGGGACTATCAAGATATTGAGAAAGTGGAAAAATATATTTGATCACCCTGTATCATAATAAGCTGGAAATGATTTGTAAATTTCACAAAATAGTTAACTAGCTTTTTTCAATGTATATAAGCATTTTCGTAAAACAAAACCGTATATTCATGAATATATAAACGTTTCTTTAAAAAAAACAAATTTTGTTACATGTTTTTTGCTTACAATATTCATAGGCTCTAATCAAATTTCACGAAACTTGCAGAACATTTGTCAAAATCCAAGAAAAATATTATACATCAATTGAAAATTAAAGCATAAGCATTTTAAAAACTAAGTTTTTACTGCACAGGCGCTAAACATAGCCATAGTTTTATTTCATTATTCTGTAGTGAATACTGTAAAGCAACTTCTATAAAAAAAATCTACAGGAATATCGTGAAATGCACAAAGATATCGACGATATAGTGATCAATTCTTCTCCGACTCTCTGAAAGTACCTAGATGATGAGGGATTTTCCACAAATTACCATTTCACAAATTCTTCGGGCACCCTTGTTCTGAAAATGAACTAGTCCAATTTCATGCAAATAATGATCAAAAGTCTCCGGTTCATGGTGATTATTATTTGCATAAAATAGGACAAGTTCATTTTCAGAACAGGGGTGTTCGATGAATTTGTTAAATGTCAATTTGTGGAAACCCCCTTATCATCCAAGTACTTTCAGAGATTCAGAGAAAACTGATCACTGTATCGTCGATATCATTGTGAATTTTCACGATATTCCAGTAGATTTTTTATAGAGGTTTCCCTACAGTATTCACTGCAAAATCATGAAAGAAAACTATTGCTATGTTTCGCGCCTGCGGAGTAAAAACTTTGTTGCATCAAATGCTTATATCTCATCGTATATTCAATGCTTTAATTATCAATTGACGTATAATATTATTATTCGACGTTAGCATATATTCCGTAAGTTTCGAGAAATTTTATTGAAACCTATGGATATTGTAAGCAAAAAACTTGTAACAAAATTTGGTTTTTTTAAAGAAACGTTTATATCTTCATGACTATAAGTTTTTGTTTTACGAAAATGCTTATACACATTGAACAAAGCTAGTTAACTGTTTTGTAAAAGTTAAAAATCATTGCCAGCTTTTTATGATACAGGGTAATCAAATATATTTTTCCACTTTTTCAATATCTTGGTGGTCCCTAAATGCACAAATCAATGAAACTTTATTGGAAAGTGTGCATTCAAGCATGTTCCTTATATCGCTAGAGTTACAGAACACTTCGCCAAGTATTGTTTAGAAATTCGAAAAATATTCTAACATCCAAGGTGTCTGGATATTATATATATCTATCTATCTCTCTCTCTCTATATATATATATATATATATAAGCCAAAAGGCAGAATATTGTAATGATAGGAGTGACTAATAAAGCAGGTAATAATATGACAATAAGACGCAATGCAGCTCATAAGTGTCAAATATACATAAAAGTTTCAAAAAGTACAATATATGGAAAGAAGCCAACAGGGATATACGAATAGGCCTCGGGGGATTGTGGCCCCTAGTTCCCGGTTACAAGTCCACTTTTTACTCCAATGGAAACGCTCCCGGAGCCGGTATATGCCTGAGGCATTTTTCAGGAAGCATCAGAACAAAAAACGCACCCTGCACGAAGAAACCCGGACAATATGGAACCAACAAAAAACGGTTTGCAACCGACATGGAATAAGTTGAAAAGCACAAGAGCAACATTGGAATGAAAGCAAAACGCATCACACGCCATGTCTATCTATCCAGTCGAAATAGAAAAATGAAGATGCGCACGCAGTCGGTAAAGGCGTTGCCAGCTTAAATTATATATCGAAGGTGTTGCCAAAATCGTTTCGAAAAGCATTCTCTTCCTTCTTATACAATACATTATAATAATGTTTGTTGAATCCCAATGGACAATTCTGTCTCAAAGCCTCCCCGATGAAGATTGCGTCGGACTGTACTCCATCTCTTTTATAAGAATGCATAAGTACGTTGCGTAAGAAATGATTTACCATGACGTTACGAAAAACTGCATGACTCAGATTTGATTTCAAAATGCTATGATTTAAAAATAGCAATAACTTCGACTTCGGTTTTTACCCATCAAATCTGGAACTTATCGAGACCAACGAGGATCAAAGGAGTGAGATTAATTATCTTGATATTAATATCAAATTCAAGGAGAACGAACCCACGTACACACGACTGTATGACAAACGTAAGCACTTTGACATGGAAATCAATTACATCATACATTGGAAATCAAATCTGAGTCACGCAGTTTTTCGTAACGTCGTGGTAAATCATTTCTTATGCAACGCAAGTATGCATTCTTATAAAAGAGATAGAGTACAGTGCGACGCATTCTTCATCGGGGAGGCTTTGAGACAGAATAATCCATTGGGATTCATTAAACAATATTATAATGCATTGTATAAGAAGGAAGAGAATGCTTTTCGAACCGATTTTGGCAACACCTTCGATATATAATTTAAGCTGGCAACGTCTTTACCGACTGCGTGCGCATCTTCATTTTTCTATTTCGACTGGATAGATAGACATGACGTGTGGCGCGTTTTTCTTTTATTCCAATATTGCTCTTGTGCTTTTCAACTTATTCCATGTCGGTCGCAAACCGTTTCTTGGTTGGTTCCACATTGTTCGCTTTTCTTCGTACAGGATGCGTTTTTTGTTCTGATGCTTCCTGGAAATATGGCCTCAGGCATATACCGACTCCGGAAGCGTTTCCATTGGAGTAGAAAGTCGACTTGTAACCGGGAACTAGGGGTCATAATCCCCCTAGGCTTATTCGTATATCCCTGTTGGCTTCTTTCCACGTATTGTATTTTTTGAAACATATATATATATATATATATATATATGTTTGAAATGTAATAATAAGAATTATGTAAAAATAAAAAAAAAATAAAAATAAAAATACAATTCAAGTAATATTAACATCACCATAGAAGCAAATTCACTGCCATAATGCCGATAAGAGAAAAGACCAGAACCTTCCCAAATTCGATGATTAATCAGAATAAAATTCATCTTCAGGTCTGAGTATTTTATTCTAATTAACCCAAACAAATGCCTGTTTCAGATTAAGCAATAGTACATTACTATAAATGCTTAAACTCAGACTACAGGCATCAAAAAATGACAAAAGGATACATTAAGAAAATGGTATTACCATGCGGCATGAACCCTTCTTCTACCACGTGTATACACGATCAACCTCAACAGCTTAATCTAGAAGCACCGGAATGAACAAGTCGAAATTCTACCAGGGAGGCAGTACGAACGTTCACGGAAATACTCCCAAACCCGTCCAGTGAGTCTAAGCTAGAGACTGGACAAGCAATTCAGAATACAACTTCCCAAACATGCAGAACTGAATATGAATATGAATCAAAGATGAAAATTCCTACTAAACAAGTAATTCATAGGAAAACTGGATAATCGAGAATGCCACTATACACCATTATAAGGGCGCTCAAAACGTAGTTTCAATACTGACAAAAGTTACATTTTTTTGCGAAATTAAAATTCAAAACATTAATGTTAATGCATCTTATTTTCCGATTTTTTGATTTTTCTAATGTTTTTGACTTAGTTTATTATTTTTCATTTTTATTTATTTATATAATTAATAAATAATTATATATAATATACACATATACATACATATATATATACATATATATATATATATATATATATATATATATATATATATATATATATATATATATATATATATATATATATATATATATATATATATATATATATATATATATATATATATATATATATATATATATAAACATCCAAGCGCATCCAAGCATGTATTTTTGAAGTCATACAACGTATTATATTATACATTAGAAGTGCGTATGTACGTATTTTATTGTACGTTAGAAGTTATTTTAATGAATAAATACTATGCTCTAAATGTAGAATGCTTTAAACAGTGAGTTTTATTGTAATGTTATTGATTAGTGTTTTCATGTTTTAATGCAAAGTTGTAGATTATTGCATACTACGTAGTACTCCCTACACATGTTAACGTGAAATGCGTTTTGTTAAAGCAGTATTGCCCCACAGCATATGACGATATCACATTGCACCATACTGCTTTGTGCAAACTCTTCCATATCATTCCCGTACGATGCATTTCATACCGTACAAATATTTAATAACCGTATTGGGAGTGTGAAGAATTTGCGATTTTTTCGCTACAAGAACACATCATAATCGGTTTGCTATTTCATTAGTTTTATGTATCAACTGTTTCTTTTATTTATATTAGACACAATAGCATATATTTTGTTTTAAAAGAGTTTTCACCGTAATTAATTTAATAACTTCTGTTTTTAAAATATTGTGTTACCATTTATTTAAATCTTATATTTATGTTTTTCTGGCGTTTTGAGTTTCGTTTAAAAGGCGGCTATCTATTGACAACTTTAAGAATTTTTCTGTCCCTGAAATGCATGGTAATGTATAGGGGAAGTATTTGAATCGTACCTATATCCGCAATTCGAGTTACGAAGGATCTATAGAACACGAGAAAACAATTTTTAGCCTTACGTCTGTGCGTGTGTCTGTGGGTGTATTTGACCGAATTTCATAAAATTTGGTAAGTTCCTTGTAGGTTATCCTGGTGCTTAGATTTTGGTGTGATTCGGGAAAAAAAGTACCTGTCCTTTTTTGCGAAACGGCCCGCTAAATCATTAAATCTAAAAGTAAAAAGATACCTATGCTCAAATATATCAATTAAATGCTTAAATATACATAATTTTGAAAACAAAAAGTGTAAGAACATCCTCATTACTCTAGAACTATTTGGTCGCGATAAATTTTAGTTGTTTTTAACACTTTACAACAAAGTTGAAAAGTGTTTATGACTTTGTTCATTCTGTCTGTCTGTCTGTCTGTCTGTCTGTCTGTCTGTCTGTCTGTCCGTTAGCACGATAACTGCCGTAAAAATGAGTTTATCAAAATGAAATTTTAGTATGTTGTTCAGTCGGTCTGTAGGACCTATGGGAATATAAATAAATAATATCACCCAATTAGTTTTTTATTGAACCCGGGTTGAAAAAATGAAATACATTGAACCCTATGGGACCTAATTTTTCAAACATTTTTTAAATAAATTTAAAATTCACGAATTGCTTCGAAATTTTTAGGAAATATTCACATTATCCCATAGAATATATAAAAAAAAATTCAGTAAAATATGTTAAGTAGTTTTTTAATTAAAAAAAATATTTAATATAGGGAAAAAAAAATTCAATTAAATTCTGACTTTGGGATATCTTCCAGAAAGAAAAGAAAGAGATATTATATAATAAATATCTCTAAATTTGTTTAAACGATTTGCATATGGGAGTGGTTTCATATTTTAAAGTAAATTTGGTAGGTAACAATTTTTCTTTTTTTTTTAAATTTTATATAACTCTTCATGATAAATTTATTTGATGGCATTTTAAATGCACTTCCCTCCGTCCTAGAGAGTTAAAATTTGGTACACAGCTTAAATTTGTTGAACATTTTATTCGACAAAAATTTGATGGATCTTTAAATATAGATCATACATTTTTTTCGAAATGGCCTGAAAATAATCCCCGTTCACTTCTATAAATCATTGGTGTAATATTGTTAAAAATTCTGATGTGGACAGCACATGTCTTTCCCTGCAGACTCATATTCGTTCTCTTTATTTATTCAATGATAATTTGAGTTTATCTGCACAACATAAGTATTTTAAATGACATTGAATTTACACGTTAAACTTAAATTTGGTTCTCATTTGATAGCTGGACTTATTGTCAAAGGTGGCGTAGCGAAAACGCGAAAAAACTAGAATATCTCAAGAACGGCTAGTCCTAGAGTAATGGGGTTAGTCTTATTCTTTTTGTTGTCAAAAATCATATATAAAATAGGAATTTAATTGATATAATTGAGCACACGTAGTCTTTTATTTTTATATATAACGATTTTTGCTGGCCATTTCGCAAAAATAGCCCGTTCCTTTTTCCCGAATCGTAGTAGAATAACCTACAAATGATTTATATACAAAATTTTGTTAAATTTGGTATATAAATCACTTGTAGGTTATTGAAATATTATACTCCAAATTTTGTTAAATTTGGTTCATTAGTTTTTAGCTAGAGTGGATAAAGGCAATTTCTGCGGCCATTTCGCAAAGAAGGCAGATTCTTTTATTACGAATCGTACTATAATCTAATGAACATCAGGATTTCCCACAAAAAACATACCTACCAAATTGTATGAAATTCGGTCCATTAGTTTTTCAATTCGAGTGGATGTAATATCCACACAGACACACAGAAACATACACAGATACACCCTTACACACACAGACGTCTTCCTAAAAGTAGTTTTTTCGTGTTCCAGAAGTCCCAAAACGTGTAGATACTTTGAAAATTCGAGTTCCGATCTTCGGCACGATTCCAATACTTTGAGTAGATACACATACACATATCTATTATCTGTGTATTATCTGTGTATCTAAATTCCGTGCCTATGCAATTACAATAGTTGTGATTTTAAATGATCCCTAAACTTTTATTATTTCTTCAAGGAAGCCTAATTTTAACATATGCAGAATGCAAATATCTCAAGCGATTGTAAGATGAATTACATAAGAATTGCTGAATTTTTTTCACACAAAATTATTTAGCTCTGGAGTCTGGAATACAAGTTATATGAATGAAATATTCATTGATTTTGCATAAAGAATCAGATGATTTATATTTCGATACAGTTTTAAATATTTAAGTATAATAAATTACTGTAGTACTGTGATAATGTAAAAGATATTACCACTGAATGAATCTGAAGAAATTTTTAAATGAAATTACATTTCAGTTGGAAAGTGTTTCATAATCAATGCTTATGCATGATTGATCTTTCTTGTTTTTTTTTCGCGTTTTCACTACGCCACTTTTGAAAATAAGTCTAGTTACCAAAAGAAAACGAACATTGAATTAAAAGTGCACATCCAGTGTAATTTAAATAAAATATGGTTGTCATTTTGTACAATTAAACTCAATGGAGTATTGAAGGAATAAAAAGAATATGAATATGAGTCTGCAGGAAAAGTCATGTGCTGCCCATATCAGATTTTCACGTTCCTTGCAATGCTTGGTAATGTGCAGGGGAATTTATGGAATCATGTCGAAAATCATAACTCTGGTTTTCAACGGATCTGGACGTTTCGGGACCTCCAGATCACAAAAAACTATTTTAGCGTGACGTTTGTGTCGTATCGACATTTTACAGTGCGGCTAAAAAAGAGTATTTTTTCGAGCCATTTTTCGAATAATTTCTTGTTCTCACAGAAAAATAAGGGATTTTCCATTTCTGTTCGGCGAGTGCTTGTTTTCTTACTTAAGTTGATTCCCGTGGCACTGATAATGTCTGGTTCTGACGTGGGAATGCAGAAGAAGGGAAACGTCATGTATGCCGGTGTGAGGAGGCCAATCGGATTTGATCGCTTGAACTGATATTAGCGATTGTGAGAGTAGGTGATGAGGCTTTTTGGAATAATTCTAGGACCAGAGAGGAGGTCCACGTGAGCGTCGGTCGCTAAAATGCGAAGACAAAGGATTAGGTTAAACGCCTGGATTTATGATCAAACACCTGCATTTTAAAGGTGTAGATTCACTTCCTACAACTCCCAATTATCCCGTGAAAATGAATCTTCGAAATTAAACTGTATTTTTAGGTGAGTCGAAGCTTATTGTCCGCAACTGGCGTGGCATTCTTATCTCGAATATGAAACCCGAATTTTAGCCTGATAGGTTTTGTTATCGTGGCACACATGGATTGCAGTGATACTGATGTTGAGGCCATGATGAGCTTCCAATTAAATTTTAAGTACCCTTACTCTATTAGTTATGACGAAGGAAACCGATCTTCAACTTCGAATAAGGTCGTAAAGTAACTTACAACGATATTAACCACGGGCTGGTTGATAAATTAAAATTTAAGAATCTTTCTTAAAATATTATTAAGTTCCTAATAATTTCATGTGATGATGCTTAACTGAAATTTAAAATATAATTCAAAGGTTTATGTTAAGTGAATTAAAGAAAGTCTTAATTGGGGCATATTATCATATTATCTAATTTTCGGAAGAATATATTTGCAAGTTATTGTTATTGAATTGAAAAAGGTCATATAAAGCATATTATCATATTATGGTCAAATAAAATAATTGCTCTGTGTAATGCTGGTGTCATGCTCTCCACACTGTTTCCCCTTGTGTGCTCATTTAAATCCTTTAGTTACGGACGGCTGGCCATCCTGTGCCACAGGACAGGGAGTATACCTGGGCTGTACTAGTTGCAGCGGTAAGTGTATGTCTGGTAAGTATTGTTCTGTAAGTTGTTAATTCCAAATGACTAAAAATTCCACTATACTAATTTCGTATCTAACCATTTTGATGCCGTGAAGGCATTTCTTATATACCAAAAGAAAGCGGTTTCACAATTTGGTACCGTGTTGGACTGTTTGGGTATCACACAGAAACATTTTTCACATATGTGTGCGTGCCTGCGTATATGTGTTTTGTGTGTATGTGTGTATATGTGTGTGTCTGCTTGTGGAATGTATGCATCTACTGTAACTCAAAACCAAATGGACCAAATTTCATAAAATATTTCATGTAAGTCACTTCTGGGTTATTTTGCTGCTGATTGAGTTTTGGTACGATTCGTAATAAAAGGAACTGCCTCTTTTGCGAAATTGCCCCAAAAACAGCATTTTTCCAGTCTAGCTAAAAAAACAAACAAATTACGATTTGGGAACAAAGAAGCCCGCCTCTGTTTCAACATGTGCAGCATAAATCGTCAAAATCTAAAATAAAAGAATACGCACGCTCAAATGTATCAATTACATGCTTGTTTAATACATGATTTTTGATGATGACAAGAATAAGACCAACCCCATTACATTAGGTCTGGTCTCATTTTTTAATTTTTGCTACACTGGTTTTGAAAATATGTCCCGTTACCAAATGAAAACGAAAATGGATTGACAGAGTAAATTCAGTGTAATTTTAAATAATTATGCGTATTATTTAGTGCAATTAAACTCTATTCAATCTATATAGATAAAATTGAAACGTTGCCAAATTGACGGAAATATCCCTAAATTGGTAAAAACGACGCTAAATCAGTAAAATTAATTTTGTTTATTTAAAAGAGAGTACTGATATGATGTTTCGGTAACATCTGTCTGTCAGTCCAAACGTTCTACTTAGTAACACATTTAGCGAATTTTTAAAATGTCACCAAATCTATAAATATATATTTGTAAATCCATACAAATATCTTGAAATTGATGAAATCGTGTTAAATAAATGACATTAATTGTGTTTTGTTAAGGGAAAGTATTGTGATGATGCTTCGTCAATTGATAAAAATATTTGTAAATCCATCCATCCATCTTCAAATTGATAAAATAGTGCTAAATAAATTAAATTAATTGTGCTTTGTTAGGGGATAGTATTGTGATGTTGTTTTGTCAATTTGGCAATTTTACAAAATGTCTCTAAATTGACAAAAATGTTGCCAAACATGTCGCCAAAAATGTATCTCTGTATGACTGTATGTCTGTCTCATTATCACTGGAGAACGGCTGAACCGAATTTAGTAAAATTTTGTGGGTCGTCTTGAAACAGTCCCACTTAAAATTTAGTTTATGTTTCGAATTTCAAGACCAGGGGTTGTCGAAATATTAATGAAAACGAAACTTCTTCCTATGAGTTCTACTCTCTAACTCCCTGGTTCCTCCAAATGAAAAAGGTTAGAAATCGCTGGTTTAAAAAGTGAAAATGAATTAAAATTCTATCTCTGAGTTTGGTGGGATATTTTTGCGTTAATTAGTCACTTTTTGAAAACATGAATTGTTTGAAAACATGAATGTTTGAAATATGAATTTAAATGGAAACTCATTCAGCAAGGTTTATTTTTCCCAAGCTTTTACTCAACAATGAGAAGTATTAAAAAATCAAAATGGTTATTTAATTATTAGCATTTTATGAGGAAGATTCTATCTTATATCATGTTGCTCAGCAACTCAATTAAATTAAATGTGTTTGTTAATTATAATTATTTTTTTTCTATTCGAAAAAAAAAATAAATGGATATAAAATATATCTTATAAATGAACGGTTTGATTTTCTTTTAATTATATTAATTATGGACTGCGTACATCACTTTCATTTATTTTGGAAAAGAGTTTTCAAACTTATAGTGTTTAACCAATAAACTTATATATTATGTTTAACCAATAAACTCATATATTGTATGTATCCAAGAAACTCATATATTGCGTTTAGCCGATAAACACATTTAGACGATTGTTGAAACAGAGTAAGAGTAGAAGGGATATATCTTCTAATGCGATTTTAGTGTTTTATTTAATATATATAAGCAGGATCGGAATGTTTTATCCTTCAAGTCTGCAAATTCAGATCTACGAATTTGGCGGCATATCGTTAACTTGGCAACTTTTCTTAAACGATGCGAAATTGACAGAAATGTACCCAAATTTAAAAAAACGACTCTAAACCAATCAAATTAATTTTGTTTTTTTAAAAGAGTGTACTGAAATGATGTTTCGGTAGCATTTGTCTGTTAGTACAACCGTCTAACTTAATAACACATTTAGCGAATTTTTAAAACGCCACCAAATTGATAAAAATGTCACCAAATTGATAAAAATGTTTGTAAATCCATATAAATATCTTGAATTCGATAAAATTGCGCGAAATAAATGAAATTATATGTGTTTTATTAGGAGATAGTATTGTAATAATGTTTCGTCAATTTGGCCATTTTTTAAAATGTCACTTAATTGACAAAAATATCACCAAACATGTCGCCAAAAATGTCTCTCTGTCTGTATGTTTGTCCCATTATCATAGGAGAACGGCTGAACTGAATTTAATGAAATTTTGTGGGTAGGCTTGAAATAGTCTATTTATAATTTAGTCCATGTTTCGAGATTCAAGAACCAGGAGTTGTTTAGATATTAATTTGAAACCAACAATTAAACCTTCCATAGAGATAGTATTATGCAGACGATAAACTTTTCGTCAATTTATTTAAAGAAAATTATATCATGTCGCTTAGCAACGTATTTAAATCCAATGTGCTTATGTAGCAGACGATTTTTATTAAATCTGTTCTGATTTAAATAAAAAATATACGTATATAAAATAAATTTCAGGGAAATTGTATTTTTGACTGGATTATATCAATTACGGTCTTCAGGTTTAAGCATTATTATTATTGATAATTTCGGGGATTATTGATTCGTGGATTATTGATATTTTGAATTTATTACGACAATGTTTTTTTTTTTTGCAAAAATTATTGAAACTCATTGTGGTGTACATTAAGAAGATATTTTTAAAGCTGAACACATTGTGTCGATACTTTGAATTGCCGTTAATAACCCACCATTAAATCTTTAGTACGAGTTCCTGGAATAAAATTTATTAACATAATACTACACAATTAACATTACCCATTTTAACCATAAAATACATATTTATTAAGCAACTTATAATCATAATTAGATTACAACAATTTATACGTATATTATATAAGGAGGAGATTAGACATTTGAGACCAGGCATTCACAAATTTCTAAACTGACTATGATCTTCTTATATATGTTATTGCGCACATACCTTCTTGTTGTCGTTAGACGTTTGTGGATCATTGGATGTTGAACCACCGCATCATCACTGCACTGTATGAATAACTTGATGCATCTTTTTATGCAGCTGTGCTGCGTGAAGAGCACCTGCACTCTCTAATTATATTCTCATCTATTTTTGATCTCTCTGTAGTACTTTATGCATGTCTATATCGACTTTAATGCTTCATATATTTTCTCCAACTCTATCTTTGTCACTACATCTATCTGAATATCTTATTTGTCTCCATTATATAAGTGTGTCACTATAGAACCTTCAATCGGTTGCCTCCTATTTTTGCCTCAGGTCTGATACGCCTAAATTCGCAGGTATAACGTATAATCTACGAGAATATAGGTAGAGTACAGGTTTATTGGCACGTATTTTGACATATATTGCAATCAATTACGGCCTTTAGGTTTAAAGATTACGGGATTATTAATATTTTCAATTTATTAAGTCATCTGTTTTACTCTGTTAAAAGTTTTGGAAACTCATATGTTGTAGTACGTGTAATCTTCTACTAATACACGGGTATATCTTCTATGCTCTGGTTTCCCTTCAAAAGTCGAGCTAATCTTCCACCACGGGTATATCTTCTAATATTCGCGAATATAAGTAGTACGGATCCCATATAATTTTAGCGCGTTTATTTTGCAGATATTGGTTCAACTTCATATTTTTTGTAAATTTGTTTACAAATGGTACCCGGATGTTTTATTCTTCAGATTTGCCCGTGAAGATAATTTTGTATAGCGAGAGGAGATATTCTTAAATTTCCTATTAGAAGCATTAAATTAAATATTTTAATAGAATATTTTGATTAACAATGTCATTTAGTATACTATAGTAATTTGTACACGATTGTGAATTTTAAGTTTCCTTATATCATATACTCCATGCGAAGAATGGGTATGCTGCTAGTGCACAATCAGGTCGAGGGCAGATCCTTTTAGATGTTTCAGTACTTATTGCTGGTCTCAGAACGCCTCCTAGGACTGTTCTCAGAAGGGATTTTATTATTGGGTATTGCATAAAGTATTTGTTGAAAATGTATTTTTAATAATTCTGTGCTGCATAAATAAATAAATATATAATTTAAAATACTTTGTGGTCAATGACCAATGTTTAATTTTTCGGATACGATAAGTTGGCTCGCACTTTTGGAGTACATTTGGAAGGTTATTTTCGAAGACATGCAAGGTACGTAGGAGAAGGTACGCATCGGAACGGATGCACTGTACTATACATACGAATTTTTTCTTTATAACCTTTCAAAACAACCCATAAATAAAAATAAAGAGTAATAAAGAGTAGATCTTCCAAACAACTCAAGTCTCCTTTATACCCTTAGATCTGTTATTTTGCTTCGAAAATTACTTATTAGGATTATGTAAACCAAGTCAGACACCACATGTAATAGATTCTATGATTATGACATTTAGGCATCTTCATGTTTACAAAGATCTTAACATGTTTTACATTAGAAATAAGAATGTGTGTGGTAGTCAAAGTAATTTCGGGCTAAGAGGTATTATCAGCCCCTCACGAGTCAATTCTTCTAAGTTTAAGAATTGTTATCTCTTTTTAGCTCCTAGATTTTGCAGTCTTCTGCCTCAATCTTTTAAAACAATTGTTACCTATCGTTTATTTTCCAGGGCTATCAAGGACTGGTTATTCATTTATACTTCTGTTGAAAATGAGAATTTTTTCCGTATTGATAGCTTTTTTATATGCTTTTACTGTCATCTTTATCCTTTTTATTGTGTATGTTTATCTTTTTAATTGCTATGATGTAATGATTTATTGTAATTGTTTTATCTGAAACTGTTTTTATGTCATTTGATGCTACTATAATTGCCGTGCTTATCCATCTCATTTTATAAGGATATCTTTTAGAAGTGGGCATTCATGGATCCTGTAATCTCCTTATTTTCTGAATATTAAAGAATATATTAAATAAATAATTAATTAATATAAAAATTTATCACCACAATTTCCTGCTAATCATTCCTGACAACATGGCTTCACTTTCATTTCATACATCCATTTTATCCCTGTTACATATTTTTCGTTTTCTACTCCATACCAGCGCTCTGATATGTTTCACATCAATAAAACCTTCATCCAACCAAATTCCAGGACAATATTTTATCCCTGTGCTTGGCTTAGACTAATTTTATCTTAATAATTCCTTTCCGAACAACTCAACTCGCCTCCAAACACGTATAATCACTTTTAATTTCCCTCTCAATCCTGCAGTCCTATAAGATATAAAATACAGCGTTGACATCTCTTATAATCCGTCGCTCGATATGGCAGCAAATAGTAGTATAATATCCACACAAATGCTCATATCACGTCTTAAACGTTCCTAAGCTTTATTTTAAATACGTAAGTGCCACTAAAGCTCTGCTTTTATTTTCTTTTTCCTTTCATCTTTATTGCCCTATTTGCTCCGGATATTACTCAAACGGAAATGACAATCCCCAGGATTTGAATGTCAAAAGGAAGAGTTGGGAAAAGCTCTTTTGTGTGCCTAATGTCTTTCTCGTAGTTTTTTTTTAACCATTTTTTTTTAAGATTTTATGTTGAAGACAGAGAAAGACTCTAGGGGAAGGGATGATTTTATAGGAAAGCTCTCTTGTGATGATATATTTAGGCAAGCGGTACATGTTATAAGTGTAGGAAAAAAATTTATAATATGTCGTTTTATTTTGATATGGTTAATTAGAACATTAATGAGTATGATTTGGCAGTAACCAAAATTGCTATATATATACTGGGGAGTAAGGTCACAACACCTTACCGCCAATTTGTAAGTACTTTACGTTGCCTTCGCCTTCCTTTTATTTTCTTTTTATCCTATTATATATATATATATATATATATATATATATATATATATAATATATATATATATATATATATATATATATATATATATATATATATATATATATATATATATATATATATATATATATATATATATATATATATTATAATGGGTAATTTTTCAATGAATGCCATCTCCTTCGACCAGAGATATAGGTAGACTGCGCATTGCTATTCAGAAGAGATTGAAAACATGACCACTTCATGTATCACGTGACTTATGGTCGAATACTCCCAAACTTGGCGACTTATTGCCGCGATTGGCCCCAAAAAATATTTTTTTCACTGGAGTAAAACAGTGCTGAATACCCCTTACGTTTCTGATGTATTTCAAAATAAATATTGGTTAGGTCTTAACTGATCAAGTTATTTTAATCCCAGTAACATGAAATTTGGCATGTCGTTTTCTTTTGTGATATACTTAAATTTTCTAGCTAGAAGAGGTCCAAATTTAGTATTTCGTTGTCTTTTACGGTGCATATTGATTTCTTAGATTTTGAACTTTATCGGGCTAGCTCGTTATGGGCCCGCCATACACATATACTCATAATTCGGGAATAACTCGAGATCCGTTGTATCCAGAAAGGTTATATCATATTTAGCATATGATTATATTTCGTGGTAAATTCTAATTCATTGGATTTTGAATTATCCAAGCAATTAAATTCATTGCTACTATCCCAGCCCGTCCAGGAAAAAAAGTGCTGCTCAAATTATTTCCTTACTTCAGTAAAACGTTATTTTTAATAAAATAATTTTATTTTTGTACAAACTGAAGTGCAAAGTTGCCCCAATGCCAATATTCAATTTTAGAAATATAGCTGAGCATTATACAATTGTAACTATTCAAAATCTTGAATATTGTTCCCAGATTATGCAACAGTTACTTTATATTCCTTGACCCCCCCCCCCAAAAAAAAATGCTTTTAAAAATATTTGGACACCATGTTATTATAATAAATCAAAATGCTGCTTGCAAGGCATTAACTTGCAAAAGTTAATGACTTTAACTTTCTAATAAAATGGCTTTATTAGTTCATATTTATCAATAAAACAACACCCCCTGTTAAATGCTGGAAAGGAGTGGGGAATGAATAAACATTTTAAACACAATTTTGAGACATTTTCACACTCAGTTCCTCACTGATCAAAAATATTATTACTTTGACATCATTAAAAGGATCAAAGAACGAAGTTTCAAAGAGCTAAATAGAATATATAGGGCAATAATTTCTTCATATTTACAATTATTTTTAATTTTTTAAATATGTGTTATGGAATTTCTTATATTTTTTTGTTGCATCACAAAATTTAATATTTTCGCAATTCCAATTTTTAACATAATGGAATATCTTCGCATTCTATGTAGGAAAAAAGGTATCACTTTGAATCTTTTATGAATTTACCCAGTGACTCCTTATATATGTTTTTTTAAATTATTTCAAAAAAATCTCATTCTTTGCATTACATATTCATCAGAGAGTGAGACACTTTAGATTACTTCATTTTTAAGATATGGAAAAAAGCCAAAGTCGAAAACATAATTCAGTTTTGTTCCCAAGTTTCTGTAAAAAACATTCTCATCCCCCCACCGACTGTTTAAAAAATTCTAACCTTTATTGAACATTAGGCATAACAAATAATTGTTTAAAATGACTAAACTTTAACTTTTTTTCAGTTAGCATATTTTGATGCAATTTGCCATATTTTGATGCAATTTAGCATATTTTGCACATATAGCACATTTTACCATATTTTAATGCTTAAAACTTTTCTCTTTTCAGTTGTGTTTCCCAGATCTATCTTCATCTTTGGGAAACTAAAAAAATAATAGATATTAGCTAACATTTTAATAAAAGTTTTAAATACACAAAAGCTGAAGTGAATAATATTTTAGTATATTTTATTGCACTTATCATAGATAAATATTACGAATTTTATATGGTTACTTTATACATTTCATAATCACAAAAAATTTTCAAATCACATTTTAATTGCTCAATTTCATTTGATACATTACATATACAGTTAAGGACTTTTCTGAAATTTTTAACGAGTATTTTTAATGTACATACAAAGACAGTAAATGTGATAGAGTAATCACATATTTTTATACGTAACCCTGGGAGGAAAAGGGCAATGTAATATAATTGAAATGTATACAATGATGTTTGTATTATGTATATAGCTAGGCCTTTGCACAGACGGAATTGGGATTTTTTGGCGCCGTTTGGGTTGAATGCGCACTGACATGGATTGTAAATATTCAGAGATTTATTTGCAGCAAAATGTCAAAGTTGAGCTACAAATCTCTGAAAATTTATAAGTTTGAGAACAAAATAAAACCGGAGACTCGGAAAATTTTGAAGTGGAAGAAAATAGTAAATCATAAAAAAAAAATTCTCAAACAAAATAAATAAATTCTACGTTATACAAGTGGACATTTTCAAGTTCTCTGTAAGTAGGAAAATCAGGGAGGTTCGAAACTGCGAACTCTCAGGGCAGGTGTAGATAAATAAGATGAATACAGTCAAAAAGGGGGGAGGGGCAATCATATAACAATAAAGAAAATTTTCAAATACATGAAATAAAAAAATATCTTCAAATACAGGTTAGAATTAACAAATAAAATAATAAATAAATAAACCATAAGATAATGATAACAATAACAAAATATGGAATAAGAAATATACGACCAGTTTAACAGTTCTAAATGTCAAAATCGTCAGATGAAGTCATGTCCATCTGGCAGAAGGTATCGCTGAAAAATTTATATGGATAGGATAAAATATATTCAAAACAGATATATACAGATATAATGATATACATATAGAATAGTAAATGGCAGTCAGCCAGTTTCATCTACAAAAAAAAGGGAGGTGGGGGAACTAGCTCGCAAGTAAATTTAAATAACAAATAAAAATAATCAGTAATCAAATATAGCAAAAATAAGTAAATGAAGTAAAAGACAGAGATATATATATAGCACAATAATAACAAAAGTAAATACTCCACCATATACAAACCGGGCGGCTTTGATGACAGGCATTGAATTAGGGTGTCCAGATCGTTGATATCGCTGCAAAATATTTTTGATTATGACAAACAGTGCATTAAATTGTGAAAGGATTGCATTTCAAAGGTAGAGATATAAAATATAAATAAATAAATAAAATAAAAATAGAGAGAGAATATGTAAACATAGCTTTAAAAGCAGCTCTGCTTACAAAAAAAAAAGGCGGAAGATGGTCGAAAAGCCAACATTTCAGACTTCAAGAAGGTCGGATTCTTTCGGTGAAGGAAAACTCGTTTGGGGGGAAGAGTATGCAAGCCAAAGATTCAAGGTCATTCTCTTTAACGCGGAGGAAGCTTAACATACGGGTACTTTTCACAGATAGGCATGGAAGAAAGTGCTTTTAAAGAGTTATGTAAGAACTCATAGCAAATAAAGAAATAATTAGGTACAAGAATAGAGAATCACAGAGGAATAACAATATACATATTTTAATATAATAATAAAGTGAATGACAATAAAAGATAAATTAAGAATAAAAATATAAATATATAAATAAAATATATAGCTGCGTTAGACGCTTGATTTCATGATAGTGAACCAAATAGCGGGTATTTTATACGCGGGTCGTATATTATTTAAATACTAAAACATTAAATTTAAAAGGTGTCCCAGGTAAATCTATAGATTTTATTCTAAAAGCTTGGTTAACTCGTGAATACATGCAAATGCGCCAAAATAAAATAAAAATTAAAATATATGGAAAATATGCGTAAATTAAGGTAAAAAATAAGTAATAATAACAGACTGAGAGAGAAATCAAGGCTGATTTTTAACACAGTGTCAGTAAAATGAATTGGATTTCCCGCCATGTAGCAAGCAGGTCAGATGACAAAGAGAATGAATTCACTTTTAAATTAGACAGCCAAAATTCATTTCCACATCAATGACCCACGTAAGTGTTAAAACTAGAGAACATGCTAAAAAAAACATGCTAAATTACTTACCTGCTTCTTGTTCTTTGCAAAAAGGGCTGAAAAAGATGATAGAAAGGGCGCTCAAATGACCAGCACATTTTTTCTCGAATGCAGTGTGAGAAGAAGGAAAAGGCGGGTGACTTGACTTCCGGTTCTCCTCGCACTTTGGAGAAAACAAGTTTGTGGGTTGCTATGGCTTCAAATATATGTGGAGATAAACAGAGTGGGGTGAAACGCCTGGACTTGCAGTTGTTTTGTTAAAATTGTGAAATTATACAAATGTTAAATCAAATGGTACTTATTGTGTGTAAATGTGTATAATTCGAACTATAAGATAAAAAAAATTTGAGAGATGACAGATGTTGAACATGTTAACTGTAGAAATGATGGAATTAATCTGTAAACAAATAATGATGATGCAAAGTGTACTGTATAATATTTTGTAAACCTAGCTTGACTTCTTTCTCTGTTCATGGGGGTGAATATGTGATAGAAAAATCACATATTTTAATACGTAACCCTGGGAGGAAAAGGGCAATGTAATATAATTGAAATGTATGCAATGATGTTTGTATTATGTATATAGCTAGGCCTTTGCACAGACGGAATTGGGATTTTTTGGCGCCGTTTGGGTTGTATGCGTACTGACATGGATTGTAAATATTCAGAGATTTATTTGCAGCAAAATGTCAAAGTTGAGCTACACATCTCTGAAAATTTATAGCCCTGTCAGGTGTGGCTCGCGCCGGGGTCCGGTCCTTGGACCAGCCGGTTTGCAGAAAGCCCTCTGGTTCTTGTGTTTTAGTGGAGCGCATAAAAAATGAGCGTCGCTTCGAAAACCAATGGTGTGAAGCATTTTTGGACCGCTTTTTTTATTGCGCTTGGGAAACAGCGAATGGGATTTGGGGGACTTCCTCCCTTTTATTTTTGTCGTTCCCCTTGTTTTAAAATTCTGGAAGTTTATAGAAATGTAGAAAAAATTCAGTTGCTGTTCTGATCTCGAGAGAATAGCACTCCAAGTGCGTGGCACTTGTGCTTTGTGAAGCCCGATCCGACATGCACTTTGATACATCTCAGGCCCGGTATCCGTGACACCTATCTAGGGCGGTCAATGCCTTCGGCTAGGATCCGACGTCGTGAGTCCGGTGAAGTGTGGCGACTCGTAGCCAAAACGATCCAGAGCCTAATTTCAGCGCGAGGGCGTAATGCTTCGGACGGTGGCGACAAACGAAATGGAGCTTCTCATCATTGTTTTTGTGGTTGCAGTGCAACACATCTCTGCCTCCAAAACGGCGTGGTGTGGAGCCTTTGCTCCCTTAGCTGTATTTAAGCCATGGCAACTGTGATACTGCATGTACGGAGTGTTAGCGGAGCATCAATCCCGGGCTCCTAAGCAGCAGACAATATCTACGGAAATGTATCTGATCTTAACTCTTTGGTAAAGCCTGTACGCAGTTTTTCACAATCCGCTGGGCGTAAGCCGACGTTGAGAGGAGGAGACTGGAAGTGGACAGTGTGCACATCTCCGAAAATGAAGAAAGTCGTCATTGTTTTTGTGTGGTTGCAGTGCAACACAGCTCTGCCTCCAATACGGCGTGGTGTGGGACCTTGCTCCCTTAGCTGCATTTAAGCCGTGGCAACTGTGATACTGCATGTACGGAGTGTTTGCGGAGCATCAATCCTGGGCTCCTAAGCAGCAGACAATCTCTGCGGAAACGCAACTGATCTTAACTCTTTGGTAAAGCCTGTACGCAGCTCTCACGATCCGATGGGTTTAAGCCGACGTTAAGAGGGGGTGAAGGAAAGTGGACAGTGTGCCCATCTCCGGAATAATACTTGGCAAAATTCTTCGTCACCTGATGATACTCAACCGAGCTTCTCAGACTGGCAGTGTTTTTCATGAACCGTCCATATAATGAACTAACCTTCAATTTAGTCTTGACACCCATTCCAATGTGCAGAGGGATAGCTATCAGCACTCATTGAGAGTCATTCTTATGTAATGAAGGTATGAAATTTATATATTGATTTTAAATGTTTTATATGTGATGTCTAAACATATTTTGATGTGATCTGCAGTGTTAAGGGCAACTTTATGCTTAATGGGATATTTGTCCAAATATATTTATATTTTGTCTTCCTAAAAAAAGTAATCAAATACAAGTTTGGATAATAAAAAATATATATATACAAATTAATGCAAAATTAACAGTGTACCCCGAGGTCAAGCTTAGGTAAATTGGGAATTCATTATAATTGTGTATATTGTTATTAATGTTTAATTGGGATTTTTATGTGTTCTGTAAATAAATTGCTCAATGGCCACAAAAAAAAAGGGAGTGATTCTTTATTTTAGCAAATGCAATGTACTTTGGTCCAATCGGACCCCACTATACGTAACGTGGTTGAGCTGGGTGGAACTATTTGGTGAGTAACGGTAGTGTATTTATGTGTTTTATTTTTGTATTTATATGTGTAAATTTCACCTCCCAACAGTTAATACTAAAAGAAAGTGTAAAAAGTAATAGTTTCTGCTACAATTCTCAAGAAAAAATTATATTTACGGCCATATACTGTATTTATTTTTTTAAGTCTGGAAAAATATAGCTCAGCAAAAAAAAAAAAAACAATTTTAAATGTGTACTTACTGATATTTATATAAATTTCTTGAGAGTTATTAATCATTTCATAGCATTATATGGCATGAAAACATTGTCAGGAGAAAAGAGTATGAAAATGTAAACAATCCAAGGTGGCGTAAGAAAAACATCGCTAAGAGAGAAAACTAGGCGTATTAAAAGTTTCACCTTTATTTTATTTTTTTCTTCTAATTTTAAGCATTTATAGAGGTACAGTTTGTGAAAATACACAAACATATATAAAATATTTTATTTTAAAATTAATTACGAGTCTATACATTATTTACAAAGTCAGAAAATCTACTTTTATTATAGGACGGCATGGTCTAACATACCAATTAACTCCGTATTTTATTTAAAATATGTTTTAAAATGAATGGAAACGACTTACCTGTGAAACGTTGTGTCTCCACCTTTGATAAACTTTGACGTACATCCATATGCAGTGCGGGACATTACCATATTTTGCTTAAAAGTAAAAGCAAACGTGCGATGTGACTTCTCGCTTTTGGAAACGTAATGCAATTGCAATAGAGAGATGCGCAAGAAAATATGCGCGTAAGGGAGTGCCTAAGTCATGTGACTTAGTTCAGTGGTCACGGAAAGGTTGCCATAAGTCTCTCTACCTATATTTCACCTCGATGGCCATCTCACGTAGATTATTACGGTAATGAGGTTGCGGATGATCTGGCCAGGGAGGACAACCTTAGGAGTTCTATTGACAGTGGCTGTCCTTCTTTCTCGGAACTTGCCGCACGAGTCAAAGTTGAAATCAACTCCACTTGGAGAAAGGCCCACGTGCATGAGTGTTATGATTGTAGCCGCCTGGTGCTGCTTTGATTGGGGCAGGCAGTAGGGGAGATCAGACGGTTGTGGCCAGACTCCGCAGCGGCCATCTTCGTGCTCTTTGACATGAGTTGGGTTCTAAGGTTTAAACCCTTTGCCCGAAATGCAATTTGGTTCAGGTCTTTCCTGCCCATGCCTTGACATGTATTGGAGGCCAGAGGAGTCAGCTGTACTCCAGTCCTGGAGTAGTTCTTCATCTTTTGAAGATTCACGGGTTCATGGACTTGATCTGATGTTGCTGTCGGTCAAGTGGGATAAGAAACAACAATATATATATATATATATATATTATTCATTTTATCAATATATATACATATATATATATGTATATATATATTGATAAAATGAATAATGATACTATAAATTAGTACAGATTAGAAATGGAAATTATGAAATTATAATATACATTGTTAATTGTAAATAATGAAAGTATAACTTTGTTTGATTATGAGTACGGTTAATTTGTGTTTATCAATTAAAACTGTTATAAAAATGTTATAAGAGTTTGAAGTTTAGAATGAGAATAACTCACACTCATGCTTGCATAATAACGGATTAAATAGTGTTGGAGATCACTGAAACTCTTTAATGACATGCAACCTATTTTGGTAAGCATGCATATGTAAATTATAGACATGAGGTCAGAATAAATTAAATATAAATTAAATAGCAAAAAATATATATATATAAATTGATAATATGGTAGGATAAGGGTAAACATTGTAAAAATAAAGTAATTGAGCATATACCCAGTAAAGTATTTCATCATATACCCAGAAAACTTGGAATTGTTAAAAAAAGATTTGGAAGATAATGGAAGCATTAATTTCTTAGATTTGATCATTTCCTACAATCAAGAAGATATACTTGAGATCGACATATATGATAAGCGTACTACCTTCAGGTTTAATATCAACAACTTGATGCAATGGGATTCCAATATACATAAACAAATTTTTCGAAATATTATTAGAAATGGAATGATGAGACATCTACGAATTATTAATAACGAGGAAATAAGAAAAAAGCGAGACATGACATTCATTGAGTTGGCAATCGAGAAAGGATATCCACGTCTTTTCCTGAAAAGACAAGTAGGCTTTGCATGTAAATATCAAGAAAGATCTCATTTGAACGAGATATTGGGTATTCTTGAATAACTTACATTGAAGTTGGCAACGCAAACTTACTGGGAAAAACAATATAAGAGAAATAGACCATAACTGTATCTGCTCGCCTGGCGGTGTAAAGAGGTTAAAGTTGACTTTGAGAAGTCTTATCATTTGAGAGTTAATGTAAAGGTAGAAGGTTTAAGTGAGATGTATTATTTTAATGCTTTTAATATTGATTGAAGTTGTGATATAGATAATTAAAAAAGTTTTAATGGCATTGTTGAATTATATGTTTTCAAATTTATAATGCCGATTTTATTGTAAATTTATAATGCCGATTTTATTGTATATATGTTTTTAATGTTTTATATGAGTCGTGAAAGTAAATATAAATGGTTCTTTAGAATTGTTGATTAGATTTATTAAATAATTTTCGAGTGACAGGGATTTGACTTTTCACTTCGAGATTTTATACTTTGGAAATTTGAATTTTGATACTTTTGACTTTTGGATCTTTCATGTTTATTATTCGTGGTCACAATGAGGTTAACTACGGATGCGTGCAGGCTTCCGGGAGTGGTGTCGCGGCAGCGCAGCCGGCTGGTAACCGGGACTTAAATGAGGTCACTATCCCTCATTGGCCATTTTATTGCTCCTAGCCCGTATGTTTTCCTTTCGTTCTTGTTTTCATCATGATCGTAAGGTTTTCAGGGTTATTGTCTTTTGAGTTTATATAATTTTGTGGAGTGTGTTTGCAGCAATAAGCGCATATTCTTCACAATTGTATATATAGTACTTAATGAATTTTAATAGATTTTTTCAAGCTGTATGTACTTTTAAAATTGATTTTAAATTATATATATGTATATATGTATTGATAAAATGAATAATGATACTATAAATTAGTACAGATTGGAAATGGAAATTATGAAATTATAATATACATTGTTAATTGTAAATAATGAAAGTGTAACTTTGTTTGATTATGAGTACGGTTAATTTGTGTTTATCAATTAAAACTGTTATAAAACTGTTATAAGAATTTGAAGTTTAGAATGAGAAAAACTCACACTCATGCTTGCATAATAACGGATCAAATAGTGTTGGAGATTACTGAAACTTTTTAATGACATGCAACCTATTTTGGTAAGCATGCATATGTAAATTATAGACGTGAGGTCAGAATAAATTAAATATAAATTAAATTGCAAAATATATATATATATATAAATTGATAATATGTTAGAATAAGGGTAAACATTGTAAAAATAAAGTAATTGATTTCTATGTAATACATTATAATAATTTTCCCCGAATATGTTAGGACTGTTGAATTTAATTTTAAAGCTGATTTGGCCGATTTTGGTGCAGCTGTTAGTAAACAAGAAGTTGAATATGAGCAATCCAATAAATGTGAATTCTACCACTGATATTGGTCATTTGGTTTTTGAAGCAAAATTAATAATCTGCAATGGAACATTGAAATATAGATTAGTGGTATCCGGAAAAGTGTGAGGTTGCCCATGGGTTTTACTTTGAAGAGGTACTATGTGAGGTAATTCCAGATAATTTCTTACATTGATAAATTAATTATAAAGTACTTCTCTTGTCAGAGGGCCATTTAACGGATATTTTAACTACTTCAACATCTAAGTGAAACATACTTCCAAATTATCTAACGTTTAGAATTCGACGAAATAATCGCGACACTCAACATATTAACTATTTTATTCACAGCTATCTCTCTGGACCTTAAACATAAATGGCAGCACAAACAAATATACTATATACTCTATTTACGCAGCTAACCATACAAGATTTTTCCCCGGGTCATTACTGATCTAATTCGAACGTAAGTCATTACTGAATTTCACACGATATAAAACTGATTAATGCGATAACATTACATGACGACGATGAACATTTCTGCTATTCACAGCACACGGTAGTTTTGCGGCATGGCTGTTTTAAATTTTGTTTTTTATTTTTGTCGAATTTATTGAAAACAGTTAACATAACTGTTTATTATAATTCATCGGTATGTTAGACCTCATTAACACGCGGAGAACTGTGTATATTCATTGAAATATAATTCAAAACGGTCAACCTAAAAATTAAATTTTTCTATTACTATTCACTGCTTTTGGCTTGATAAAGTGAGCCTCTACCGTCTTTGAAATAATTGGAGAACTGAAAAGGAGAAGGAGGATAATTGTGCATTGATTTAAATATCAAACAGAATTTTCAAGCTAAATAATCAATCTTCCCATTACTATTCATTGCTTCCGGTCTGATGACGAAAGCTTAAACCGTCCTTGAAATAATTTTAGAATTGAATTGGAGAAGGTAGAGAATTGAATTGGAGAAGGTGGAGAAGTGAATTGGAGAATGCAGAGAAGTGAATTGGAGAAGGTAGAGAAGTGAATTGGAGAAGGTAGAGAAGTGAATCAGAGAAGGTAGAGAAGTGAATCGGAGAAGGTAGAGAAATGAATTGGAGAAGGTAGAGAAGTGAATCGGAGAAGGTAGAGAAGTGAATCAAAGAAGGTAGAGAAGGCATTTGGAGAAAATAGAGAAGTGAATTGGAGAAGGTGAAGAACTGGAAGTATTGATTGAAAGATTGAACGAAACTTTCAAACTAGAAATTCAATCTTTCGATTACTATTCCCTGCTTCTGGCCTGATAAAGAAAGCTTAAAAGCGTCCTTAAAAAAAATTGAAGAATTGAATTGGGGAAAGTGTAGAACTGAATTAGAGAAAGTGGAGAACTGAATTAGAGAAGGTGGAGAACATATGTCTTAACATTTGTCGAAATTGTCGAAACATTTGTCTAAAGTATTTATATTTGTCGAAAGTATTTACATTTGTCGAAAGTATTTATATTTGTCGTAACGTCCCGTTTCTCCGCCAAAGAAACCCCAACTATAGATGTTATTCACATAAATAAAACGTGACGATGCCGTTCGAAAGTCATCCATGATTCACGAACGCAATTCCATTTCGAACGGAGCTGCGAATGTGGAGCATAAAGGATTCATCTCAACATTAAGAGTTAGCGAATCCACTGGAGTGGAGCTCAATGGTGAAAGCATTATTATCTAGCTAGTTCGAATATATGTAGTTCAAAGTCCGGGACCGATACTGAGTTCTTTACAACCTGTTTAACATCATATACCACACAAACAAGCAAGTAAATGATTTTATTCCCTAAAATGTTATTTTCCCAAAATACGAAATGATTTGCTTGTAGTATCTATACTAAACGTCTAGTCTTTAGTATCACATAAAATGTTTTTAATGTACCACTTATGCAATGCTTGTATTAAATATAAATTAGTGGGAAAACGACTCTCATAATCCCTCTCTTGATCGCATCTCACACGACAGTTTAAGACACAATAATAGTACTAGACGAACGTTTCAAGCGTCTATAAGCTTTCTCTCAACTGCGTAAATAGCTCCTCTTTCCTAAAAAAAACTTTTTATTGGTGGCAGAATGTTTGACATACTATTGTTTTTAGGGAAAATGATTCTACACTATTGGATAAATGTTTGCCTTAACGTATTTATTTCTTTGAGTCTGCTATCTGTGGAGCTTAGATGTTGTATAATATTAATTCAACATCAAATTCTGGAGTATGTATATGGAATTATTAAGAGTTTTCACTTCCAGTTCTTTTTCTATTTTTGGTTAAAAATTTTTCATTTCACTTGAAACATCTGTTCTTTAAGTTTGGCTATAGCTCAGATGATAAATGATATGGATTCAGCATCAAATTATAGAGGAGGTAGGATTGTTT
The DNA here is from genome assembly GCA_951213105.1 of Amaurobius ferox. Taxonomy (NCBI): domain Eukaryota; kingdom Metazoa; phylum Arthropoda; class Arachnida; order Araneae; family Amaurobiidae; genus Amaurobius; species Amaurobius ferox. The sequence continues at coordinate 94,492,044 of OX578138.1, read as the reverse complement.
CCTTTGAATATTCACTTTTATTTTATTTTTGACTTTCGGTTCAAGCATTTTCTCTGAAATACGTATTTATCAGGATTGGTTTTAAATTCAGCTTATATAATGGCTGACATGGATTCAGCCATACATTTTGTAAGGGGTGGAAGGACTCGCTAAGTATTTCACTTCCAATTCTGGAGATGTCACTTCTGATTCAAAAATTTACGTTTTCCTTGATAGATATATTTTTCGGAATCTGAAATAGATATAGCTTAGGTGATGACCGATATAGATTTCACATTAAATTCTGGAGTAGGTTAGGAGGGTTTATTAAGGATTTCCGCTTCCGATCCAAAATTTCCATATCGGCAGATAGGACCATTTATACATTACATTGTTTTGTTTTTGCTTTGTATAGAAATAAAAATAAAATTTTTAAAATTTTCATTCCACAGCAGGGAAAATCCCCAAAAAGGACAAAAATAATCAAGACGTATGTTATTGATGAACGTAAATGACGTAATGACGTGAACATTTTATGGATAATAATGTTCCGCTAGATGAACCTGTGTGTCCTGTTTTCGCTGTTTACATCCTCCGGAAGCGGAGAAGAATTTCTTCAATGATGTTGAACCAAGGGAAAAACATGGTCCATGAAGAGGAGAGTTGAAAAGGATAGTGAAGTATAGAATATTAAACGGGGTGACATCTTTTGATTACTCGTTGTGGTTGAAAATAATAGATTCACATCTACTCCCAAAAATAATAGATTCACGCCTACCCCCAAATTTAAAACTTTCACACCTATCCCCAAAAATAATAGTTTCACACCTACCCCCCAAACAGTTTCACGCCTACTCGATGCGCATTCTGAAAGTACTAAGCTTTCCCTGATATACGAAAGTCCCCTAAAGCCCTGCGTTTATTTTCCTTTTCCTCTTGTGTTTATCGCCCTATTTGTTTTGGATATTCCCGGAACGGAGATGACAATTCCCTAGATTTGAATGCCGAATAGAAAAGTGGGCAAACTGTTTTTGTGTTCCTAATGTGTTTCTGATAGGTTTTTATTCCATTTTGTTTAAATTTTATGTTAAGGCGAGATGCTTGAATGGAAAAGGGGCATGACTCTGGAATTGTTTTACTTTCTTGGAATTCTTAAGTTAAACGATGTGTATTTCATAAATATACAGTAAACTAATAAATGAGGGATAATATATACATAAGAATTGTTATATATATATATATATATATATATATATATATATATATATAATAGATGCATAATAGATAGATAGAATAGATACATAAAAATTGTTGGATATAATTTATTTTATGACCAGTAAACCAATTGTAAACTAACTGGAGATTGAATAAACTCGACTTTCTGTTATCAAAACCCATTCTTAAGTTTCTTGTGATTTTTTTTTTAATTCTTCAAAAAAAAATTTGAAATTTCTATATTGGTGATCCAAATAATCAAAATTATAGTATGCTACCCTTCATTTTAAAGAGATTAATTTTTAATTTTTTTTTCGATTGCTACCATGTTTGACTATGTCCCTATTCGGGGGGGGGGGAGGGATGTCTATAAAAATATTTTCCAAAATTTCATACGAATCGCTGTATATTTAAAAGAAAAGGAGACACATCCACCTATATATGCACCCACAGACAAATATATATAATTGAAAAGTTGTTGATTCGCGTTCAAGAATTACCAATATGTATAGAACTAACTAAATGCTACAAGGAAATTTATAACAGCACACAGTACTTTCGGTTATACATAATGTGTATCGTAGAGAATGTGAAAATTATTTCAAATATTTTAGGAACTCATTGTTGAAAATGGGACAATATCCCGATTGTTTTAATAACATTAGAGAATAAAGACATCCTTGGATTATGCACGACTTCATGTCAAAGTAGCAAATTATAATTTATGAAAAAAAAATATTGCCTGAATTATCTATCAAGTTGAAAAGTAATTGATCATTAATAAATTATCTGAAAGTTAATTGATGAGTAGATTTATTGGAATCACTAATGAATATATTATTGCGAACGTGTAAAATGCCCCACTGCAGTTTCTTTTGAAAACCAGACGGAGAAAAGACCCATACTTGCAACCTTTCCTATGACGTGAGTCTAGGGTTGCCATATACTGAAATTCGGAAGGTGTTGCTAGATATAGTGCTATAATTCCAATTTAGCGACATTTAGCAACCTTTCGAAGCTTCGAGAACCACCTCTAAATAACGAACATTCTACGATATATGAGATATTTCTAGAAGTTTCTACAGTTAATATATAAAAGGACGTTGGCGTGATACGAGCTACATTGAACTGTGGTATAAGCCAATGTTTTCAGAATAGTAACCGCTATTTTGTGAAATTATTGGAGCATTCAAATGCTGTTATACTGTATATTGTTCCTGTTTATGCTATGCTTGTGAATATACACAGGGTCCTCACATAGGAGGGATCAGTTGGTACCACGGTACTAGGGCCCGGCGACTGTTAGGGGCCCGCGAAGATTGCTCAGTATAAAACATTTATTACATAACATCTGTGTATAAATTTATATCTGTTTTTTCTCCTTAAATTACTTGAAGAATATCTGATTTCCCAAGTAATAAGAACAACTCAAAGAAGGTTTCCAATACAAGTCGTCTAAGTAGAGATGGCTTCACAGTATCATTGTGTTTAGCAGCAGAATATGTCCAACAAGGCAATAAAATCAACAAGGCAATAAAATGTCAACAAGGCAAATCAACAAGGCAATGAAATATCAACAAGGCAATAAAATGAACCCATCACTACAGGGAAAGCAGGGAGCAATTTTTTAGAATTGCACTGATAAAACATACACTTTTATAACCCTAGCGGGTAAGTTTGCTTTCGCTCATTCATTCAAATTTACAGCTCATATCAATCACATCCAGCTGACTACTGAGACTATCTTTGTCTACAGGTTTCGTTTGTGAAATTATAGAGGGGCGATTTTACCAATTAACACGAAGGGGTATTCAATGGTGTCCAATTCAATGCAGGGCTGTAGAAAGGAAAATTGTAGTTTTTCTCTACAGCCTTGGCATGAACCATGGATCTACTATTAGAATAAACTGCTCCTGAAAGGCATGAACTTGCTTCTCACATTGATTTCAGTGATGTAATAACCGATATCTCTTTAAAGAAAATGCAGAAAGCAAGTTTATTTTAATGTCTAATGCAATAGTATAATAATTTCATATGTGTTAACAGTGCTAATGCATCTCCCAACATTCGACTAAATCTTATAAAAAATTATTCGCTGAAATAATAGCTTAAAGAGGCAGTATTTATTCCAATGCTGCCATTTAAGATTTTGGTATGTTCAAAATAATTTTCTTATATTTTTCAAATATTATTTCTAGATATTTCAATCTTTAAACAAATTAATCTTAGAATAAATTAAATTTATGTTAACACATTTCTATGCTGCTGCTGCTGCGTAAATTTATTCCTTTAAAATAGCTAAAGTTAAATACGTACAAGTATGGTTAAATATATACTTCAGGCAAAATATTGCATTATTAAAAGAATATGAAATGCTTTAGTGTTTATAATGCGTTTTTAAACTTTCACTTTATATTGTATGATTTTAAGCTGAAATTGGTAATTTGTAGGAAATGTGCTCATTGAAAGAAAAAATTCGCATATTCTCTTATTATATTTTAGCAAAATGCGTTCAGTGGAGGAGGGGGATATTTGAGGATTTGCACCCTCCCCCGAAATCCTAATTAGAAAAAAAAATATTATTATATGGGATCTTTTTACTTTCCTTATATACATAATGTATAAGGAAAGTATTGTGACGGGGTCGAAAATTCGACTTAGAGTTTTCGACGGTAGAGCACGTTTCAAACATTCCTGATCACGAATCAAACAATTTTGAGGTGATGGCTGTGTGTGTGTGTGTGTGTGTGTGTGTGTGTATGTGTGTGTGTGTGTGTGTATGTGTGTGTGTGTGTGTGTGTCAGTGAGCCTGTGGAGACGATAACTGACAAACGAATGGACCGATTCGAACGAAATTTGGTACAAAAATCACAATCCATAATCACTAGAAGCTTATTGTTTTTATACGCAATCGGATGTTCAGAAACCCCCTAAATTTTCGAGTGAAATTTTAAAAAAATTATCAAAAAATCAAAATAACTAATAAAGCTACGCAAGTAGACATTTCATATGTAATTTTTCATTAGAAAACGATTGACATAAATTTTTGAACGCTAACATGAACCATTTTCGAGATATTGCACATTTTTCAAAAGAATTATCAAAAAGTCATATAAAATAAAGTAAAAATATTTCCTATTGACAAACATGTTCACTTTTCATATGTAATACCATGCGATAAATTGGGTGACATGATTCTCGTGGATCTAACTCATTCCATTCATGAGGAAAGATACTTTGAGTAATACTTTTGTATTTGAATGCCAATAGTCATTTTTCTGCTGTAAGAATAACTTATTTCTTCGTCCATAACGTTTGGTGAGATTTTGACGATGAATTTGGCGGAATGTTGCCAACTTAGCGACTTTTTTAAATGTTGCTAAATTAACGAAAACTTATACATAAATAAACGAAAAAATTAACGAAAATGTTGCTAAATTAACTCGCCAAATGGATAAAAATGACGCTAAATTAATGACGACTCATTGATGATGACGAGATGGAAAATGACAAGAGATTGACGAAAATTCAACATCTTGGAAAGAATATAAATAACTACTATAAAAATAATCTATTTTTTTTAACTGTAAAAGTAGAAAATTCATTGCATTATATAAGGAAAGTTATGTGCTGTCCACATCAGATTTTTTACATACAGATGGTGTTGTTTGGCTTTAACACTTAATAATTCTGGATACGCATTTACCATTTTATCTCATATATAAAATCAATCCCTCCCCTTTACGTTTTGTCAACGGCTAGTGACTCGACTTGGTACCCAGGCCTAAAATTGGATGTAGGGGCCTGAATACGTGTTAGTTATACAGAAATTTGAACTCACTCTTTTGTCATGCGTGCACACCCACGATTTCTGAGGATACCCCGTAGCAGTATGCATATAATGTTTCATATAAATGGACTAAGTTTTTCAATCTCAACCTGGAGGAAATGAAGTTTCTGAAAAATGAATAGCAGCTCTTCGTAACTCTTAGGAAAGTCCGTTGATTCATATTTATCTGAATCTATTTTAACACTTTCCAGCATTGTTATAAAGTTGCCTTAACTTTGGTCATTCTGTCTGTCCACTCGCACGATAAGTGCTGTGCAAATGACTTTGTCAAAATGAAATTTTAGTACGTTGATAAGCGGAACATATGGTCTGCGGAATATATATATATATATATATATATATATATATACTCTAACTGGGCTATATATAACTAACTGGGCAAGATGACGAATCACAGTTTTAACAACTTTATTCTTAGGTAGCAGCACTCGACGAGCGTAAGTGCAATCCCCTGTATCAGAGCAACTAATCGCAAGCGAAAGGCCCCATTCTTGCTACATGCACAATTTATTTTCTTAGTCAAACTCTTTTAAGAGCAGTGAAACTATTTTCGACTTATACTAAATAACCTTGAGCTACTTAAAGGTAAGTCATAAAATTCTGATATAATTTATGGTTACACTTTAAATACTCAGCTCAGCTAAGTATTATATACTCAGCTATCATAGTTTTAATCTGATGCATAGTATATTGTATACCAGCCATGTTGTTTCTTTTAGTCATAGTCATTCGGGGCAAGATGGAAAAGTTCGGTGGGCCAAGATGACGAAGGTCGTCATCTTCTACAAAAGAAAGCGCGCCTATTTCTTTAAGTGCTGATGATAGTGACACTGAAAGTGTAGATAATCCCAACTGGGAACAAATTCCGGGATCAAAATGCTCCCCTCTGCCATCATTATTCAACTTTAAACCCTTAACACAAGTTAAAATATCAACAAAAAAAAGAAGAAAAGTGTCAACCAGTGTTTTAACAAGTTCACTAATAAGAAATCTGTTGCTTGAGAAACAAAATTTAAAGGATGGAATGGAAAAAATAGAAAACAGAGAGAAATAAAAAGAAAATTGCTAAACAATTGCATTTCGAGGTAAGCGTAGCTCAAAAGAGCGAGGATATTGACTGTCCAGCTTGTGATGAACTTTATATTGATCTACCCGACGAAGTCTGGATGCTGTGCTTGCTCTCATTACGTAGCTTGGTGGCATGAAAACTGTACTGGTTACGAAGGAAGGAAATTCATCTGTGACTTTTGTAAATAACATAATTCATTAATGATTGTACACCTTTAAACTTTATTAGTGTTTTGCACGTTCTTTAAATACTTCAAAAGTCTTATTTGATCAAAATTTGCGAGTTGTCATCTTGCTCCATATTGAAAGTCATCTTGCCCCAGCACTGGGACAAGATGGGTTTTTTTTTTTGACAATATATTAAAACATGTTTTTGTATGGTTTAATTTGGAAGATAATCCGATATATTTTTTTTCTTAATAATGGAACGTATGAATAATTTATGTTGCAAACGTATTTGTTGCAAAAGATATACATTATAAGTTTTACGAATTAAAAAAAATCAAATTCGTTAACATCGTCGTCTTACCCCGGTCTTCTCTATATACATTCTTTAATATATATTGAAACAATGTCCATTGTCCATTCTATTCATTACGAATTAAGATAGATGTCAAATCTGTAACGGTGCGATATGAGATTGATATTACATGGATCCAGATATGGCATTTTTGTTAAATTTCATTGTGCCATCATGTAAAATTACCTTTTATTGTAGATTGATTATTATATAATATATCAGAGGATGAATAAGTATTTATAAAAAATGAAATAAACAACAAATAATTTGATATGCATACTTTGACGCGGTGGCCGAACGGTCAAGACAAGCTTTCCCTAGCGATTGTTCGGTCGGGCTGTGGGTTCGAGTCCAACATTCACGGTGTGATCCTACCCCCAATGGTGCGCTGGGGCAATGTCCTATGACGGCTAAAAGATTCCTGATTCTGGCCGGTGTATGGGCGAGTGATGAAAGAATCAATTGCTTGGTCATTGGGGGGAAAAAAAAACCCTTTGATGCAAATGAAATATCCAAAATGATCATTTTTCTCACGTCCTAAGCAATTACACAACTACTAGCAATTACACAGCTAGCTATGGAAAATAGCAACTATTTATGAATCTTGGCAGCTATTTAAATTTCTAATTAATAAAATGATTGTCTTCAGTAACACATGAATCTTAATGCGCTATCTGTTACATTTTCAAAGAAAATATCCAAAGCACTTTCGAAAGATTACAAATATTTTCGCCATATTTCGTCTGTTATCGTCATATTTACACCCAGAATTGATACATTGGACATCGCAATCTGGAGGATTTGAATTAAAAAATGGGGTGAAAACATTGAGTTGGATTTTAAACCCGATATATGTTGAGTGTAATCGAGCATTAATGCTGATCTGAAATAAAATAGTATTGTTTAAAGTATCTGGAATAAGTAAACATTAAATTTTAGGAACATGTTGTACTGGAAACCTTTCAGGAACGTGTTGAACACAGGATATCGTAATCTGAAGGATTTGGGTTCAAAAATGGAGTGAGAACATCTGAGTTGAATTTTGATCCCGCTATATGTTGAATGTAATCTAGCATTACTGTTCAGTTAAAATACAGTAACATTGTTTAAAATACCTGGCATAGGTAAACATTAATTTTTAGGAATATATTGTATATAAATTTGAGGGGTTCCATAATTTGAAATCCAAAAGTCTAAAAATGAGAGGAAATTGGCCCAAATCTACTTAATCATTCGGAGCAGACGCCAATTTCATCTCTTTGACTTTCGTCTTTTAATTGCTGCCCTGTCTAGCACAGAAGAAGGGGAAACAGCGTGTCACCGAAACAACTGTACGCTGCATTGTTTATTAATTTGCACTTAGTTACACTTTCTAAATTTTCCTCATTGCATAACTGGTTTGAAACAGAAGTCCAATAACATCATCCACAGAATAATTTGGATATGTTTAAAAATTTATGTCGGCTGTGACTTCAATCCAATAGAGCTAAAATTATTTTACGTGAATAATATATTTCTTTGCGGGTGGTACATCTTCTACAGGCATTTTTAAAACAGTTCAAGACATTGAAATATTGAAATTAGAACCAGCTTTTCAAAATAGTTCAAAATATTAAAATTTCGGAATTAAAAGCACTATATCTCCGCGATCCAGATCCAAAATCCATTTATATATTCCTTTAGAGCTTTCAAAGAGCTACACATTACTCATAAATTACTTAAAGCTAGCACTTTTAGGTTTTGTTCCGATTTTAGCCAAATACCCTGCTATAGACTTCACATCAAAATATCATTTCATCTTACGAGCATTCTTGGTGGCATATAAACTAAATTTATACAATGTCTTTGGCGAATTTTGTGAGATTCGGGAGAATCTATAAATATGTATGGCGGCACATGGATACACACTTGGATTTTATACTTCTATTGATTGTCTTCAAATCTTACCAAAACTTAAACATATTTGAAACTAGAATGTATACCCGTAATATGACGGGATTAAAAATTTGCAAAGCATTGCCTCCCATTTACTGTTATTTTTATCAATTTGGCGACACTTTTGCCAATTTAGCAAATAAAAAAAATCGTCAAGTTTTTAACATTCAGCCAAATTTTTCATCAAGCATTTTAGACGGGCGGAAAAATCGGTTATTCATATAGTCGTTTGTAATTTTATTTCCAAGATATTGAATTTTCATCAATTAGTCGTCATTTTCATAAATTTAGCGTCAATTTTATTTCTTTGGGGACATTTTCATCAATTTAGCAGCATTTAAAAAGAGTCTTTGTGGACATTTTTGTCAATTTAGCAGTATTTAAAAAGACTCGCCAAGTTGACGATATGCCGCCAAAATTCGTCTATAGAATGTCGCCAAGCGTTACAGATGGAAAAATAGCTTATGCTTATAATAAATTCTTATATATTTTCCAAAATATTGAATTTTCATTAGTTAGTCGTCATTTTTAACAATTCGACTACATTTTTATCAATTTAGCAACATTAAAAATATCTCGCCAGATTGGCGATGTTCCGCCAATTTCGCCACCAAAATTTCGCCAAGTGTTACCCAGAGATAGATAGATAAACAGACAGATAAATCAAGGTATTTCTATTATAAATCCCTAAGTTCACTTCACTTCCTAACAGCAAAACACAGTTTTTCGTGCTTGTGCACCAATATATCACCAAGAAGGAAATACACTGAGCTGCAAAATTTGTAAGATTTTAAATTTTACAGCTTGCTCCTTTCCATCGGAAAATTTTACCAGATCAAAATATCAAAATACCGAAATTATAAACACTATTGTTTGAAAACCAAAAATCGGATCTGTATATATCCAATTGTATATATCCTTACAGAGCTTTCAAAGTGCTACAAATTGCTTCTTATATATTATAGCTAGCCTTATTAGTTTTCGAGATATAAGCACTTCAAACTTGAAAAGCGAAAATGTCTCAATCTTCTTCAAATTGAGAAGATGGTTCCTCAAAAACCTCCTCAAGAGTATAGTAAAAAATATTATTAATCTGGAAACTGGATTGCCTACTGATCATTTTTATCTCTTCAATGTCTATATTCATCATTTATAGTTTCGAAGGTATATGGGATGAATACAAGCAAAGTGGAGTTAAAACTCGCTGGGACAAAGACTCGCTGGACAAAAGACATATTTAGGTTTTGAAAGATATATAAGTTTAAAATATTAAAACATTGAAATGATTTTTATATATTCATAGATTGTATTTATCAAAAATTGGAGTAAAATTTTCATTGAAAACAGTTTGAGATAAGGCAGCGGAAAGTGTTTTATTTTTAGCATTAAGACCATGTTCAGATAATCTAATGCCAACAGTTTCTTTAGTACTATTGATATAGAATATATAGCTATTTTCAGGGGAAATAAGGGGTACAACCCAGCCTGACCCAAAATATAACTTTTAATCTTATCATAACGGATACAGCTAAACATAGGAGTAAAAGTAGACTAAACATAGAAATAACAGTAGAATAACTAAACATAGAAATAACAGTAGAACAACTAAACATAAAAATTACAGTAGAATAACTAAACATAGGAGTACAGTCATATTTAAAATTAAATTCGCGACAAAACTGAACAAGAGGGGGGTGGATATATCTGAGAATCGTAGATTTCACTGGATTTGTAAGCGAAACAAATCAGAGGACGGGGCAAGACCAGATTTGAGATAAATAAATTTAGAACGAATAGTAGACAAAATCTGATAAATAAACACACACGGTAAGCTGCCCCGGCCGTCCAAATGGTTGCTCATGTTCTCTGGATGAGTCGGACGGTCTGGGTTTTCAACACGGTAAGCTGTTTCGTAGCCAGGGTTAGCACTAACCCTAACAGCATTTTTTTTCACAGTGACGTACGATTTACGTCACACTGTGACTTTGGGACGTCACAGGACGTCGCAGTACTTCTCGGCAATGCGATATTGAGGTCACAGCGAAGTTAGTTTGGTCATTTTCATGGTCGTTTGTGACGTCGCATATTAACTTGTTTGTGACGTTACATTGTAATTGCCCTTGTAATGTCGTCACATTTTTACGTGTTAATTAAATTGTGGAAACGTCACACAGAATATAGTCACAATGAAGTTACAAAGTTACTAATACGTAACATCGAATAAAGTCACAAATAGGATATCCCATTGTGACCCATGTGTCACGTGAATACATCGTCACTGTCACACATGTGACGATCTTTTCCGTTAGGGAAACGTACAGTGACCGGTCAAATGACCGGTTATAAACTTTTGATTAGAAAATTCGGATAACATGTTATCGCTTTTTCTCACTTGACTTCATGACTTTTCTATTAAATGTATACAATCAATTTTTCAATATACATTTTTATTCTTCTTGTGTTTATATGATACATATACATAGACTACCATTATCTACCACGACCGGTCATTTGACAGGGGGAAAAATTTATTGCCTTATAAGGTTATCGGGTCATAAAATCTGATGTACATTCATATTCCACATATGTTTATCAATTTCCTGCACATTTATGCAAGGACTGTTGAGTAGTAAGCTCAATTGAATATAATTGTGTATTAAAGTTTCAATAAAGTGCCAAAAATTTCAAGTTGCAAGAAAATGTGACAGAAACAAAAAAATATTACTAGTTAGTTTATATTTTGTTTTTAAAGCGTTACCTCATTCCTAATCTTCACCCTAAAAAAATGTCGAACATTCAAGTCACACCAAGTACTTAGAAGAAATAAATAACAGAGGTGAAGAGTTTTCGGAAATTGATGAAGGTGAAATTTCTGAAAGTAAAGATATATTATTTGGAAATGATAATGAGCTATTAGACACTGAATGTGAGCCTACAGATACCGACGATAAAGGGGATAATTTTGTGAATATAATACGTAGAGGGCGGAAAGGAATCAGATTGAGCTCAATATCTGAAGATGAAAAGGAAAAAATGAGCAGTGTATTTTGTTTGATGGTACTGTTTGGGAAGAAAAGCAAATAGGTGCTACATCTGGGAGAGCAGCAGTACATAACATTTTCATGCCCGTAGGAATATGCAAAACGTAATATTACAAAGGGTTAAGTCAAAACTGCATTTTCGTTGATAATTAACCACCGTATTAAGAAACATAATAATAACATGCACAATAAAATAAAGCAAATCGAGTTTTAGAACCAAATGGAGTCTGTTACCTTAAAGTTACTCTGTTTAATTTTTCCTTACTAAAATAATAAATCAATATTACCTGCATTGAGTCAGAAAAAATAAGGTTTTTATCTAAAATCCGGTCATTTGACCGGCTATGCTACTAAAAGGAAGATATTGAGTGTCGGTATGTGTAATGGTAACATCCAGCAATGCGACGAATTTTGTAATCCGACGCAGCTGATGTCCCAAACATGCCGTATAATCGCAAGTTTATCCCATCTGAAATTTCGTAAAATCCATTGATAAATTATAACTATAAATCTCTCTTGTATGAATTCAAATCTCAAGATAGTGGAATCATAAATCTTCCGTAACACATTCATAACAGCGTTTTCATTTCTCCTATATATGCAAAGAAAACAAGTGGAACTTTTTTGAAGGGACATCTGAATTTTTTTCCCGTATTTCTTCTTTTATATTTCTTCAGGAAAGAACATTCGTGCTGAGGATATCGAAAGCCAAAGGATTTGAATTCCAAATTGGGAATATTTTTGTGGGATTTTGTAGTGTAGATTCTGGGAGTATCTGTGAGAAATGTCAAAGTAGAACGATTTTGAAGCACTGGATGTTATGTATTTCATATTTCTATAGTTTCGAGTTATTTTGTCAAAAAAGCACTTCTGTTTAACATTGTGCCAAAACGTAGTCAGCCATGTCGTTGTTCAGCAGTCATTTTCTATTTGATGATGAATAAAGATACATTGAAAAATATTCAATTATAGTAACAAACGTGTAAACGTAACAGACGTATTATAGTAACGAACGTGTAAACGTAACGAACGTATTATAGTAACGAACATGTAACGAACGTGTAAAATGCTTTGACGTCTCTTTTTCTCCCTCTCACAGAGCATCATTTGAAAACCTGACAGAGAAGACCGGTACGGGTATTCTTTATATGACGTTTGTCTAGGGTTGCCGTCTGCCGCAGTTCGAAAAATGGTTTCCGGATTTGGCGATTTATAGCTAATTTGGCGACGTCCCTAAAGTTCGAGAAGCACATCAAATTAACGAGTATTCTGCGAGATATGAGATATTTCTATAAGTTTTTACAGAAATAGTTTATAAATGGAGTCATCACTCAGTTGGAGAGGAGTTGACGTGATACGAGCTACATTGAACTCTGATTTGTGTCAATGTTTTGAGAATAGTACAGCTGTCTTGTGAAATAACTTTCATCAATGTTTTATGAATAGTACCGGCTATTTTGCGAAATTAGTGGAGCATTTAAGTACTGTCTTACTTTATAGTGTCCCTGTTTACGCGGTGCTTGCTACGTATTCGCTATCCGGACATATGGACTCATTCTTGTATTCTGAAGGAACACCCACGGTTACAGAGGTTACGTAGTAATAATATACAACTTTAAAAATATATACACACAGGATGTTATATAAAGAAACAAGAAAGATCAATCATGCTTAAAGCATTGATTATGAAACACTTTCCAACTTCAATGCATGTTTATTTAAACATGTCTAAAATACAATACATTCCTCGGTAATATTTTAAAACTTACCACAATACTACATTAATTTATTATATTTGAAAACTTAAATCTTCATCGAAAAAAATGAACTTCTTTCAAATGACGGCATTGAAATATAAATTACCTGGTTTAAACATCTCTAAAATACGATACATTCCTCGACAATAACTTTAGAATTGTCATAATACTACGATAATTTATTATATTTGAAAACTTCATCGAAAACAACTAAAATTCATTCAAATGACGCCATAGAAAAAATAACACGCCTGGCTCTCTCTATAAAAGCAGCATTTCATTCATAAACAATTTCCCATACATTTCATTCATCACAATACTAAAATAATTTATTTTATTTAAAAATTAAGACCATTGAGCTACAAGTAATTAAACTCTATGCTTAAAACTTCATCGATGAAAATCGTCCTTCTCTTTGTAAAATCAATGAGTATCTCATTCATATCAGCTATGCAGACTCCATGAGCTAAATAATTTTGTGTTAAAGAAATACAGCAATTCTAATACAACTCATTCTACTTATTTTGCTGTTTGCATTTTACATAGGTGAAAAATAGGCTTCGTTGTAGAAATAATCAAATTTGGATGAGCATTTAAACTCAAATATTTTGTAATTGCGTTGTTTCAGTATGTAGATGCACAGAATTTAAGTGAAAACAAAGTAGTTTTAGGACGGATACAAAACTCAATGTGAATTAAAAATAACTTTAAAAATCACCAGTTTTAGACAACATGGATGCCATGTATCATTTTGAAGTGGGTCACGTGATCTTTTCATATCATGATCACGTGATCTTTTCATATCATGATCACGTGATCTTTTCATATCATGATCACGTGATTTTTTCATATCATGATCACTTTATCGCTTCATATATGAGGTATAATTATTATTTTAATTTTTATTTAAAAATCTACTGAATATATTTCGCTGGATTTTTTTTATATATTTTATGGAACAATTTGAATATTACCTAAAATTTTCGAAGCATGTTGTGAAATTTAAATCCGGTTAAAAATGTTTGAAAAATTAGGTCCCGTAGGGCTCAATGTATTTCATTTTTTTAACTGGGTTCAATACAAAACTAGTTGCGTGGTATTATATTCATTTATATGCTTATAGGTCCTACAGACCGTCTGAACAACATACTAAAATTTCATTTTAATTAAGTCATTTTGACGGCAGTTATCGTGCTAACGGACAGACAGACCGACAGACAGGCAGGCAGACAGAATGAACAAAATGATAAACACTTTTCAACTTTGTTGTAAAGTGTTAATAAGAAGTTTTCTCTGCCTGTGTGTTTATTCGTCGTCTGTAGCGAAAAATCGAAGTTACGGACAGCGACAAAATACCGTGCAAGGGTAAATCAGTTCTCCAAATGATACTGCTCGTCGAGATTTTTTAATATTCAAATTAGTTAAAATTTGAAATTTCTTCTTTAAAAATCGGCTTGTTCAAGCAGACAATGTACGAATGCAAGAAATACGATACCAGATGCTCTGAGTTCAAAACAAATTCTTTATTTTGAGCATATTCAACATTATAAAAGGAAGCAATATTTTGTATTTACTTTTATTTTTCATTTTATAAAGAATTCCTTAAGATATGTAAAATATATGTAATTTTTTTTATAATATTTAGTATGTAACCAATTTGTTGTAGTTTTTGTTTTTGTTTAAGTTTTTATCTTTTCTTTTAGATTTTGAGATATAAGCATAGCAAACTTGAAAAACGGGATGGACCTATGGACAAACACCACCTGCACCTCTGTAGAGTTCTCTATAGTACTAATGATGCTTTCAGATATTTGGAGGCTAGAGTAGTAATGGGGTTACCTTTTGATAAATTCTGCAAATTCGACTACATACATACATAAAATCTCATTCTGCAAATAAACAGACCGGAAACAAAAATGATATAAATGCTGTCGCATAAATCAAACCTAGTTTACCATAAAATGTTTCTAGGTAGACGAATAATCGTCTCCCGGGAGTTTCGCCCTCTACCTTCCTCCTTGATGTATGCCTAAAAGAAACACTGCCTGCAATAATTTAAATTGCTAACTAGCAAGATCACAAATCTTGCTAGTCAGCAACTAACAGTTTTAATACAGGCAAAACATTTATAGCGTTTTAAAATAATACGCAACTAGCACCACTGTATCTGTTTCTACGTTCTCTTTCGGTCTGGTATGTAGGCTGCCCATATATTAAAACGGATGTCTTTAAATTACAAAATAGTGTAAACAATTCTGTGTGATATCAAACAGTGTATGCTAAGTGTATAAGAGTTGAAGACTGAAAATTGTCTTGTTGGTGCATTATTTTACATTAGTTAAGTTATAGTATTTTTATACGCTACGTTATAAAGAACCTTGCTGCCCCAATCGGGAATTGAACCCAGGATCTCTGAACTGACTAGCTGACTCGTCTACCCTTAAGCTACTGGGGCGAAATTGCTAGCTCTTATCGTTGAAGTGGACTCTGCATTCTCCGCCCACTAATGTGAGATCGGCGTGCAACTGACAATCTGACTGACCACCTTCTGCTATTTTTACCTCAGGCTAGCCTCCTGTTACTACTATTTTTACCTCTGGTTAGCCTCCTGATACTACCATTTTTATCTCAGGTTAGCCTCCTGATGCCACTATTTTTACTTCATGTTAGCCTCCTGATACTACTATTTTTACCTCAGGTTAGCCTCCTGATACTACTATTTTTACCTCATATTAGCCTCCTGATACTACTATTTTTACCTCAGGTTAGCCTCCTGATACTACTATTTTTTCCTCAGGTTAGCCTCCTGATACTACTATTTTTAGCCAGGTTAGTATCCTTCGTGGACGTTATCCTCTCAATTAGAAATCGGCGCTCAATCTTCCAGAGTCCACTGAATAAGTACTAGTCGTACTTTCAGACTTCTGACATATTTGCACCAACCTACGAGGTTGATTTTTTCGGGCACTATTGTAAAGAAGTTTGCTGCCTCAACTGGGATAGTGTACTGGGTGTTTTATATGGATTACCTCAGATATCAGAAGCTTAAACAGATGAATGAACATTAAAAAATACTTGGATTTGCCACACATCCATATGAAAAATCAAATAAATATTTGTTGAAAAGCATATTTGTTGAAAAACTATTTTAAGATACAAAATTAGTTTAAAAAGCGATATTGCCGATATTGACTGAAATGAAACAAACAAAGGAAAAAAAACGTAAAAAGTTTTTAAATTCAAGAATGCCGTTATTAAAATATTATGTCTTAAACAAATTTAAGTTCATTACCATTTTATACTTGATTTTAAAGGTTTTCAAATACGTATCTATATTAAATATCCAAATATGTTCTTTGCTACCAACCAAACCAAAACTTCACATGTGAAACGTACTAACAAATTATATCAAGCAGCATTTAGTGCTATTTTAGAGTATTATTTTAAAGAGTAAACAGAATATGTTTTCAAGTTGTTTTAGTATTGCAATAGAAGGATAAAAAAAAAGTCTATGGAGAACATACATCAGAATTCATTTTCTAAATTCTGTTGGATGTTTTTTTTAACAATTCGAGAAAGAGAACGTAATTGTATTCGTTAAAACGAGAAAATTGCCATAGTGTAGTAAATATTCTAAAACAATTTGGATTAGGATCCTTTGTGTTTTGTGATGGTATCACTTTAGTTAGCTTATTTTAGAAAACTGATGAAATATGTATATATCGCCAAAGCAAACTCGCGTACGCTCTTGTTTAAATTCACAGAAAGGCGGATTTTCTGAAACGCGTCAATACTGTAAACTAGCAAGCCTCTGGTAAATATAAATTTGAATCAGAAGAGACCAAAGAGATTATATTAGTAATAATGTATTTAATGTTTATTATATATCATATTTCATGTATATAAAATCGCTTTGGAAGAGATGGTTTGTAATCATGGCCGATGAACAAGGAGAACATTTCTGCGCTTTTAACTGATTGGCTACATTTCTTCGCCGTCTAACGACAGTGTTGTTGTTGTTGAGACCCAGACCCTCCGACCTACCAGAAAGGTGTAAGGTAACTGTTTGGACGGCCGGGAAGGGCCCCCCCCCCAATTTGGACCGGAACCCAGTAGGGGAGGCATCCACAGGGACCGTACCCTCCTTCCCCTACCACCAACCTCTCGGAAGGACTTACGGACCCACATGTTTAACGTGATCGTACTCCGCGTGAACACGGCGGCAGTTTTGGCAGTGGCTGGAATCGAACCCGGGCCTACCGAGTGCAACTCCAGCGCGCTAACCAATGGGCTACCGCGCCCTGTGTAGGAAGGCACCTTAACCCTTACTAGATAAGGTATACTAGACTAGAAAACTTTCTGGACTAGAGAAAATAACTTTTATTATAATCAGTTGAAAAGAAATGGAGCTCAATTTCAAGAAATAAATCAATTTAATCTTTAAAAAATCTGATGTGGGCAGTACATAACTTTCCTTATATAATGCAATGAGTTTACTACTTTTACAGTAAAAAAATAGATTATTTTTATAGTATATATTTATATTCTTTCCAAGATATTTAATTTTCGTCAATGAGTCGTCATTTTCATTGATTTAGCGTCATTTTTATTCATTTGGCGAGTTTTTCGTTAATTCAGCAACATTTAAAAAGTCGATAAGTTAGCAATATTGTCGCCAAATTGTCGCCAAAATCTCGCAAACCATTATGGATGAAGAAATAAGTTATTCTTACAGCAGATAAATGACTATTGGCGATCAAATACAAAAGTATTACTCAAAGTATCTTTTCGCATGAATGGAACGAGCTAGATCCACGAGAATGATGTCACCAAATTTATCGCATGGTATTACATATGAAAAGTGAACATGTTTCTCAATAGGGAATATTTTTGTTTATTTTATATGATTTTTTGATATTTTTCTTAAATGTGTAATATCTCGAGAATGGTTCATGTTAGCGTTCTAAAATTTATGTAAATCGTTTTCTAAGGAAGCATTACATATGAAATGTCTATTTGCGTAGCTTTATTAGAGGTTTTGATTTTTTAACGATTTTTTGAAAATTTTACTCGAAAATTTAGAGGGGTTCTAAGCATTCGATTGCGAATAAAAACAGTAAACTTCCAATGTTTACGGATTGTAATTTTTGTACAAAATTTCTTTTGAATCGGTCCATTAGTATATAAATTTTAGAACGCTAACATGAGCCCTTCTCGAGATACTGCTCATTTTTCAAAAAGTCATCAAATCATTTCAAAAAGTTTTCAAATATCAAAAAGTCATATAAAATAAAAAAAAAATAGTTCCTATTGAGAAACATGTCCACTTTTCATATGTAATACCATGCGATAAATTTGGTGACATCTTTCTCGTGGAAATAGCTCGTTTCATTCAGGAAAAAAGATACTTTGAGTAATACTTTTGTTTTTGAACGCCAACAGTCATTTATCTGCTATAAGATTAACTTATTTCTCCGTCCATAACTCTTGGCGAGATTTTGGCGACGAATTTGACGGAATGTCGCCAAGTTGGCGACATTTTTAATTGTTTCCATATTAACAAAAATCTCGCCAAATGGTTAAAAATGCAGCTGAATCAATGAAAATGGTGAGTAATTGAAGAAAATTCAATATCTTGGAAAGAATATAAGTAGGGAACATTTTTTTAACTGTAAAAGTAGTAAATTCATTGCATTATATAAGGAAAGTCATGTGTTGCCCACATCAGATTTCTTTTAAAATATCGACCAATCGCATCTGTAACGAGGTTTGAAAACAAATAATTTTGCATAGCACGTGCTTCTAATAAAAATTCAGCTTAACAAAATTATGCATATAACATATTCATAACAGTGATTTCACTTATCATATATCATATGCAAAAATGTTCTAGATCTTTTTTTTTTCGAATGAAGACGCAGCAGCTTTACTCAATATTTCTTCTTTATCTTTGTATTTGAACCCATTACTCATGCTACGGATATCGTAAGCCGAAAGACTTGAATTTTAAATGCATAGCTTGAAAACATCTCTTTGTTGGATTTTATCCCATGCATGTTGGGCTTATCCGACGTAAATGTCACAATTTATGAACTCTATACACACACTCTCTATTCTTGATTCTATGACCTAGATTCTTGATTTAGAATATACAGGGTTTATCAAAAGTCCATATAAACTTTAAAAATTCATTAAAAATCGAAAAATCATCGCATTGAGGTAAGGTTTGCACCATAAGTATTGCCAGGACGGATTTTTTTTTTGAGGTGAAAAAAAAATTATAGTCTAAAAAATCATCTATAGGTGGCGCTTATCCGAATACATCTTCCAGAAGTTGGCAAATGAGGCTGTTATAAAAGAGCTGTAGTGCTCTATAGATTATTCATTTGATTCATTAGTAAACGGTGCAGAGAAGAAGTTTTTGCGAGAATGTAAAATTTGATCGAAAACGCCTTATTAGGGAAGCTGTATTACATGAGCGTATAATCAGTATCAAATGCTTTGCGAAAATTTCTATTTAGGAAAAATCTAAAGAAAGAAAAAAGTCCTATCACCTGTTTAGGGTTACTTAGGCTTGTCACACGATTTGACACGCACAGTAAGTTATTTTCTTTGTCATTTCAATGCGTTCAGCGCCACCTATGGGTGATTTTTTTAAACTACAAAATTTTTTCACGTCAAAAAAAAAAAAAAAAAAAAAAACGTCCTAGCAATACTTATGGTACAAACTGTACCTCAATGCGATCATTTTTCGATTTTTAATGCATTTTTAAAGTTCATATGGACTCCTAAAAGACCCTGTATTTCTATTTTCCGTGAAAGACAAAAATAATCAAAGTTCAATCATTTAAAATAAAAAATATTGTAATTACATACGCACAGAATGTGAATACACAGATAATATGCAAAAATAAAGCCGTTTTAGGAAGGATGCAGTGCTAAATATAAATATAATCGGTCTTTTAAAATCCCGTTTTTGACACAACGAAAAAGAAATGGATGCTATATATTATTTTTAAATGAGTCACTTGATTTCTTCATAATATGGGTTGTTGTTGAAACCCACACCGTCCGACCTACCAGAAAGGTGTAAGGTAACTGTTTGGACGGTCGGGAAGTGCCACCCAATTTAGACCGGAACCCAGTGGGGGAGGCATCCACAGGGACCGTACCCTCCTTCCCCTACCACCAACCTCTCGGAAGGACTTTCGGACCCACATGTTTAACGTGATCGTACTCCGCATGAACACGGCGGCAGTTTTGGCAGTGGCTGGAATCGAACCCGGGCCTACCGAGTGCAACTCCAGCGCGCTAACCAATGGGCTACCGCGCCCCTTCATAATATGGGTGTGATTGTGATTTTTATTTTTATTTAAAAAACTCCGCATTATACTACATATTTTACTTGATAATTTGGATATTTTTTTTTAACATTCAAAGCAAATTTTGAATTTTAACTCCGCTTAAGAAAGTGTTGGTAAATTTAGGTTTCATGGGGTTCAATTAATTTCATTTGTTCAACACGGGTGAAACCGAAAACTAATTAAGTGATATTATTCTTTCACATTCCCATATGTCCCACCAATGATCTCAACAACATACTAAAATGTCATTTTGATAAAGTCATTTTTACAGCAGTTATCGTGAGGATTTTATCTGATACATGTTGTGTTTATCCGAATTAATGTTACACTATATAAACTCAATCTAGCATTTTTAACACTTTACAACAAAGTTGAAAAGTGTTTATGATTTTGTTCATTCTGTCTGTCTGTCTGTCTGTCTGTCTGTCCGTTAGCACGATAACTGCCGTAAAAATGACTTAATCAAAATGAAATTTTAGTATGTTGTTTAGACGGTCTACAGGACCTATGGGAATATAAATGAATAATATCACCCAATTAGTTTTGGATTGAACACGGGTTGAAAAAATGGAATACATTGAGCCAGCCCTATGGGATCTAATTTTTCAAGCATTTTTTAAGCGGATTTAAAATTCACAAATTGCTTCGAAAGTTTTAGGCAATATTCAAATTGTTCCATAAAATATATAAAAAAAAAATCAGCGAAATATATTCAGTTGTTTTTTAAATAAAAATTAAAATAATAATAACACCTCTTATATGAAGCGATCACATGTCCTTGATATGAAACGATCACATGACCCACTTCAAAATGATATATGGCATCCATCTTGTGTCAAAATCGTGATTTTTAAAGTTCTTTTTAATTCATATTGAGTGTTGTATCCGTCCTAAAACTACTTTATTTTTGCCTAAATTCTGTGCATCTACATACTGAATCAACGCAATGACAATATATTTCAGTTTAAATGCTCTTCCAAATTTGATTATTTCTACTATTAAGCCTATTTTTCACCTATGTAAAATGTAAACAGCAAAATATGTGGAATGAGTTGTATTAGAATCGCTGTAATTCTTTAACACAAAATCATTTAGTCCATGGAGTCTGTTTAGCTGATATGAATGAAATATTCATTGATTTTAGAAAGAGAAGGACGATATTTTCGATGAAGTTTTACACATTGAGTTTACTTACTTGTAGCGCAATGGTCTTAATTTTTAAATAAAATAAATTATTATAGTATTGTGATGAATGACATGAATGGGGGAATTATTTTTGAATGAAATGTTGCTTTTATAGAGAGAGCCAGGCGTGTTAATTTTTATGACGTCATTTGAATGAATTTCAGTTGTTTTCGATGAAGTTTTCAAATATAATAAATTATCGTAGTATTATGATAATTCTAAAATTATTACCGAGGAATGTATCACATTTTAGAGATGTTTAAACCAGGTAATTTATACTTTAAGGCCGTCATTTGAATGAAGTTAATTTTTTTTTTGATGAAGGTTTAAGGTTTCAAATATAATAAATTAATGTAGTATTGTGATAAGTTTTAAAATATAACCGAGGAATGTATCGCATTTTAAACATGTTTAAATAAAATTGCATTGAAGTTGGAAAGTGTTTTATAATCAATGCTTTAAGCATGATTGATCTTTCTTGTTTATTCTTATGCTCTACATTCTTGATATAGAAAAATTTTCTTTCTCTATAAAAGACAAAAAAAAAACATAAGACGGTGACTTCCAGTTAAATGGAACCTAAATGGTTTTGCTTGAAAAAAATTTTGTAAAATCTTACTTAATGTTGTAAAATAACGTTTTGTAACATTAGGTTTTGTAATATCGGGGAAAAAGAACCTCGATCTAAAACTGATTATGTAATGCACACTTATAAGGATTTCAAAGAGCTACAAATTTGTTCTAATTGTTTATAGCTATCACTTTTAGTTTTTATTATATAAGCATTACAAATTTGAAAAACGTACTTTTCCAAATTGACAAGACTATTACTCAAAAATTATAAGAGCCTTTTTTTAAATCTAAATATAGATTTAGAAATTTCATTCTTTTATATTTTTGTCGCTTATTATTTATATCTATATTTTATATTTTCGAACATATTTCGAGTGAAAGTATGAAACAAAAATCTGGCAGGTCCTTTTTGCCCCAAAATAGAGTTATATCCGAAATCACATAATATACATCTATAGGGCTTTCAAAGAGAATAAATTCGTGATAATTGTTAAAGCTATCACTTTTAGGTTTTAAGATATAAGCATTACAAACTTGAAAACGTACTTCTTCAGCTTGACAAGACAATTACTCAAAAACGATAAGATCATTTTTTTTACAAATGCATATATATTTAGACACTAAATATATATATAATAAATATATATTTAGACACTGAATTGCTTCATATTTTTGACGCTTATTATTTATATATATATTTCATTGTTTCGAAGACAATTAAAGTGAAAGTAGGGAAAAAATCGTTGGGCAAATACATTGTTTTATTTTCTAAAAAATAGAGTTTGAACCAAAATCCATTTCTATACACTTGTAAAACTTTTTAAGAATTACAAAGATATAAGCCTTACAAACTTGAAAAACGAAAAATTTTTAATCTTCTTTAACTTGACACACTGATTAATTGAAAACTATAAGAGCTAACAATTTCCTACAGAGTGTACAGTGTTTATGACTTCGTTCAATCTGTCTGTCCGTTCGCACGATAACTGCCGTAACAAAATGACTTTATCAAAGTTTCCCGAAACTTTATCTCCAGCTTTGTTATCAAAACTCTAAAACTGCATAGAATTTATTTCAAACTCGAGCTAAAACTTCGAAATGTGATCACATTTTTAGATATTTTTAACATATCAGCATAGGATAATATTTGACATAATCATGTACGAAGGTTATTCAAAACGTGAAGTAAAAGTCCTCTGAGACAAAGGGTTTATTTACGAAAATAAAGTTAGCAAGACACTGGTACATATGATTTTTCCGCAGAGTCACCATGGTTGTCGAAGCATTTGTTCCATCGGTAAACCAATCTATCGAAACCGGCATAGAAGAAATCAGGTCCGGGTCGCAGAACCACCAACGACGGTTTCCTGGACTTCGGCATCGGTTATGAAATGGCGATCTGCCAAGTGCTTTTTCAACGATCTGAATAAATGAAAATCGCTTGGTGCGAGATCTGGGCTGTAAGGTGTGTGTTCCAGTACATTCCATCGGAAACGCTGTACCAAATCACGTGTAACCGAGGCCGTATACTGTCGGGCGTTGTCGTGCAGCAACACGACACCTTATCTAGACATGGAATTTAATTCGCACGCCGAATTTGTGCATCCGTGAGAGCTCTTGTTACCTTACTTTTTGAACCACATACGTATAAAAAATTGTATTTATGACTCAATGATAACGAGACTTAATATTTTGGTTCCGTGTTGTGAAAAATAGCCACGATACAATTTTATTTATTCGTGACGTCATTTGCT
Source organism: Amaurobius ferox (assembly GCA_951213105.1). Classification (NCBI taxonomy): domain Eukaryota; kingdom Metazoa; phylum Arthropoda; class Arachnida; order Araneae; family Amaurobiidae; genus Amaurobius; species Amaurobius ferox. The sequence continues at coordinate 94,467,803 of OX578138.1, read as the reverse complement.
CCACTTTGGATGGCAAATTACACCCTCCCCCCGAGCTGACATTGCCAAGTATGGTATCAAACGTAATATTTTCCCAAGCCCTTCAAAGTGAAGGGTAATATGCTGCAGTTTAATCATTTGGAACCACAACCACGATACCGATATTTCAATTTTTACTTTCCCTGCAATACATGGCAATGTATAGGGAAAGTATTGGAATCATGTCAAAAATCGCAAGTCGAGTTTTCGACGGATCTACACGTTTCGAGACCTATAGAATACGAAAAAACTATTTTTAGCGTGGCGTCCGTGAGTGTGTCTGTCTGCGTGTCTGTGTGTCTGTCTGTCTGTCTGTCTCTCTGTGCAGATTTTGTATCCACTTTAACTAAACAACTAATGGAACGATTTTCATAATATTTGGAAGGTAAGTCACTTGTGGGCGAATCTGGTGCTGATTTGATTTGGGTATAATTCGGGGTAAAAGAACCCGCCTTTTCTTGAAAAATGACCTTCAAAAGTTTGTAGCCACTCTATCTGAAAAACTAATGGACTCAATTTCAGAAAATTCGGTAGATAAGCCACTTGGTGTCAACCTGGTGCTGATTCGATATTGGTATGATTCGAAAAAAATAACCTGTCCTTGTTTGCAAAATGGTCATCAAAAATCGCCAAAATATAAAATAACAAGAAAGATCAATCATGCTTAAAGCATTGATTATGAAACATTTTCCAACTTCAATGCAATTTTATTTAAACATATCTAAAATGCAATACATTCCTCGGTAATATTTTAAAACTTCTCACAATACTACATTGATTTAATATATTTGAAAACTTAAACAATCATCGAATAAAAATGAACTTCATTCAAATGACGGCATTGAAATATAAATTGCCTGGTTTAAACATCTCTAAAATGTGTTATATTACTCGGTAATAATTTTAGAATTATCATAATACCACGATAAATTTCATCGAAATTTAAAAACTTCATCGAAAACAGCTGAAATTCATTCAAATGACGTCATAGAAAAAATAACACGCCTGGCTCTCTCTAAAAAAGCAGTATTTCATTCATAAATAATTTCCCATTCATGTCATTCATCACAATACTATAATAATTTATTTTATATAAAAATTAAGACCATGGAGCTATAAGTAATTGTACTCTATGCTTAAAACTTCATCGCAAAAAATCGTCCTTCTCTCGGTAAAGTCAATGAATATTTTTTTCATATCAGCTATGCAGACTCCATGAGTTAAATTCCTTTGCGTTAAAAAAATACAGCAATTCCTATACAACTCATCCTACATATTTTGCTGTTTACATTTCACATAAGTGAAAAATAGGCTTCGTTAGAGAAATAATCAAAGTTGGATGCTCATTTAAACTCAAATATATTGTAATTGCGTTGTTTCAGTATGTAGATGCACAGAATTTAAGCGAAAATAAAGAGGTTTTACGACGAATACAGCACTCAATATGAATTAAAAAGAACTTTAAAAATGACGATTTTGAGACAAGATGGATGCCGTATTATATTTTGAAGTTGGTCACGTGATCGTTTCATATCATGGTCACGTGATCGCTTCATATAAGAGGTGTAATTATTATTTTAAATTTTATTTTAAAAACTACTGAATATATTTTGCTGATTTTTTTTTTATATATTTTATGGAATAATTTGAATATTACCTAAAATTTTCGAAGCAATTTGTGAATTTTAAATCCGCTTAATAAATGTTTGAAAAATGTAGGTCCCATAGGGTTCAATGTATTTCATTTTTTCAACCCGGGTTCAATCCAAAACTAATTGGGTGATATTATTTATTTATATTCCCATAGGTCCTACAGACCGTCTGAACAACATACTGAAATTTCATTTTGATGAAATCATTTTAACGGCAGTTATCGTGCTAACGGACGGACAGATAGACAGACAGACAGACAGACAGACAGACAGACAGGCAGACAGATAGACAGACAGACAAAATGAACAAAGTCATAAACACTTTTCAACTTTGTTGAAAAGTGTTAAAAACTACGTATTCTCAAATATATCCATTAAATGCTTGTTTAATACGCAATTTTTAAACTAACCCCGTTTCACTAGGACTAGCCGCTCTCGAAATATTTTAGTGTTTTCGTATTTTATCTAAGCCACCTTTGAGAATAAGTTCAGTTATCAAATGAGAACGAAAATTGAATTAAAAGTGAATTAATTTAATTAAAATAAAGAGAACGTGAATATAAGTCTGCAGGGAAAGCCATGTGCTGCCCACATCAGATTTTTTTCTTGTAAAATTTGAGAACAAAAATAAATTCTCTTATGAGAAATCCGAGTTGATCCACACTTTATTATTTAATTCGTCAAACATCAATCTGTGTTAAAAATTTTCGTTGTCACTTTCAGTTAAAGAAATACAAATTTTACTGCACCTATAAATTCAAAGTGAACTGTATATAAGAATAATCTGCGCTTTCTCCATGTGTTGATATTTCAAATTAAATGTGACAGATGCTGTCTAAAAGTGAGATATTTAGTAGAAAAGCTCAAGACCATTGCTTTCGGAATTTTCGCATAAATGTTTCAGAAGCTTAGTAACATTTTTACTTTCTCGTACTATGTATTATAGTATAGAGTATTGTCGTTTTGCATATTTTTAGAGTAATGTTCATTTGCCTGTTAGTATATATATTATTGGATTTTAATGTATGTCTATTATTGGATGAAAGGAATGGAATAAAAGTGTATGAATGAATATTTACTGCTTTCGCATAGAGATCCAGGCGAATTATATTTCAATGATGCCATTTGAATAAAGTTTATTTTTTAAGGCGTTTTAAGTTTTCAAATGTAATAAATTATGGTAGAATTATGATAATTTTAAAAATATTACCGCTGAATGTATCGCATTTTAGTGATGTTTAAATGAAATTGCATTGCAGATGGAAAGTGTTTCATAATCAAGGCTTTATGCATGATTTATCCATCTTGTTTTTCTTTATCTGGTTTATGTGGCGTTAATTACTTTCTTTCCCTGGCAAATTGCGATTTTATTCCCGAAATATTATCAAATATTACTATTTAATATTATTCAGTTTGCTCCGATGGAAATGACAGGATAGATTGGATAAATTAATTGGAAGAGGTAAATTTGTTATCTCACCACTACTTTTGGGACAATGTATGTGTAGTCTGTGAAGATCAGCTTTGCCTCTGTTGACGCTACTGAGTGGAAGATTTCGAAAGATTTATTTTCCTTATTTAGGACAAGTGAAAATAAGGTCAAACTCACATCACTATAGTCAGTTAGAAACCGAAAAAAATCTTTAAGTGTTTTGGTTCATTTTTTGGGGGGGAGGAGGGCTGAGATTAACTTCTGGCTTCGAGCACTGGTAGCGCATTGATAAACCCAATCCAGTGCCTTGGCCCTTAATGTCAGCAATATATTTCGTCATATAGTTATTTATTTTAAACATCATGTAATTTCTCCAGACTGGCTGTCGCCACAGCCCCTCCCCCTGTTAATCCAGCTACGAGGTAAGAAAATACGAAATTTTATTGTCACAATGAAATTTCCTATTTTTCCCTTGGTCTCGAATCTGAGACAGGGCGATGAAGCACATTCCGTTAATTAAGTTCTCAGATATAAGTAACATCCATAGCGTAATGTCGGGATTCGAACCCGAATTACTTCTGTGTATAGGTTTTGAACTCATTTAATGTATTTCAGGTCATGTGATTTATTTAAAGCTCTTTAACTGTTTTAATTACGTTGGAAACCACCTCTTGTCGTTCATTTATGTAATTGTTATATTTTAGGAACATTTAACTCTTTAAACCAGAATCTAATTTCATTTTAAAAGTATTTTTTGAGCTAACGTTTGAAAGGCTCGTTTTCTTCCGTCGAATCGCGATCACTGTTTTATTTTATGCAACTGAATGCTCATTTTTCGTATATCTTTAATTTTATATGTTTCTGCTGGAAAATAATGTAAAAGTTCATCTCTGTGGTTTTGTGGCGAGACTTTGTAGCAGCTGGTGTTGGTGTGAGAACGTCGGTTGTTATTTGAATTGAGAATGCCCGCGAGGTGTACATAAATACTTTGTACACCAATTTTCATAGCGCATTTCTCCCTTTGATTGCCTGGCTACCCTGCGGGCAGTCCGGGCTTCGGCCCAGGTGTTTTCGATGCCCACTACGGGCCTCGGGAATTAAGTCTAAGTGCAGGTTCCTTGGGGTTCGTGAGAAATTGCTCTCTGGGGAAATGTGGCCCTTCTGATGTCCTGGATGATCCAAGTCCAGCCGGATCGGAGAGTGACAACGACGTTTCCTGTAGTCCAGTGGGATAGATCCGAGGCAATTCCGTGTCCTAATCCGTGCCTGAAGGAGCACTGAGAGGGAAGCCATATGACGCTATGTGCCCAGGGCGGGCCCATGCCCATGCAGGAATTGTGCCGGCCCTTTCTTCATGAAAAACGGGAAATAGCCCAGCTTGGGTACTGATATCCTTATCTTCTTTTGATTTTTCGCCTCTGGAAAAGATGATTTCATGATTTCTATGTAGCTCGAGGTAAGCCATTAAATTATATCTCTTTTCCCGGCTGTTATTGACTGTATTCTGCCTTCAGATGTTGACTCAGTTGAATGCGAGCCTAACTTCAAATGCATCAAACGCCGGCTCGCAAATTTTATTATGTTTGTTTATTTAATTGCATAAAGAAGAAAAATTGATAATCTACAAAAATTTATATTAGAAATTAACAATTATATTTTAATCCCTTTCGAGAGCTCTCCCCTATTTATTTCACCATACCGTGAATTAAAATAATTATTAATGATTGTCTGCCACTGATTTAATATATTTGAATACTACTGTTCGAAGCTTATGGAAGCTTGTGGCATTGGTTTTACTAAGGTCTTTGAGCGCCTGGGTGTAGTGATGTTGCTGATAAGGAGTCAGCTATTGTAATTTAATATTCGAAGATTTAACATCTATAATAAATAATATTTATTTAACTTCATTACGCGTGTTTATATTGTTTTTATTTGCCACTGTGGTATTGTTTTGTTAAAATTAATATATTTTGCTGAAGAAGATGATATTCCTTAAAGGTAAGGGTTTAAGTTTTAAGTGTTTTGGTTTTCTGTGTTATAGGGAAGGTCAACTTAGAGATTTACTTCTCCGGACACGAAGATGAACCCAAGGGGTTATTTTGGGGTCTTTTTGATCACGGGTTTGTTATGGTGCTGGTGCTTGTCTGTATTCTAAATTCCAAATTTAAGAAGGCGCGAATTCCGCCATAACAATAGAGTAGTTTAAATCTCCAACACCCGTAAATACTGTATACTACCAACAATATTCCGTTAAGTATTATTATTTCCCGTTGTAAACAATGATATAAAATCACTTAAATTAGAACTGCTCGAGTTCTAATAATGAGAATTGCGGAACTTTCCATCTGGCTACACTTTTTCATATAATGTATCTTCGATCAAAATTTTATAGCGGTGGTTGAATTCATTCTACAGGTCCCCCATTTTCTTTTTACTTGTCGTAAAAAGAACTTATACGGCAAAATGTGGAAGTCGAATATTTTGGGGAAACAACACTTTCTCTATAAATTTGTGAGGAAATATATAGTTTATAAGCAAGAATGATTTTCTTTGAATGTTTGTAGAAAGTGTCGCATATTTGAAATAAACATGACAGATGATGTCTGGGTGAAGCAGAATGTTGACATTTTGCAGAAAGTCAAAATTTCTCCGAATTTCGTGCGCAATGAAAACAGCGAGTTTATTTTATTAGTATGGACAAGAAGTAAAAATATTATTTTTTTTATTTTACAGATCGCCTGAAGTAAACACTTAAATATATTGAATCGTAAAATATTTCCTCATTTTGCATGTTTGCATGACATATTCGCGCTCTAGGGTTCTGATATGCAGAAATATGTTGCATCGAAATAAGAACACGAATAATAAGTAGCAGCATGAAATAGCCTTTCCGAAGTGATAAGGATTTTTTCGAACCGTCCAAGAAGTTAACTTTTGATAAATTTTGTCTAGTTTTTTTTTTCTTCACATAACATTTTTTAATATTTTCCTACCTGTTATTAATAAAATAATAAAAGCTAAACTTTTTATATAAATATTAGCAGATGCGCTGGCGCTCGCTTATGCCAGAAAATCATTTTTCACCATTTTGTGTCAGTAAAAATTCCATTTTCAAAAAGGATTTTGGCATATTAAAATTTGGCAGGATTTCTCAACCGTTCTAAATGCTACACTGTCCCATCCCTGGACCAAACTTCGGATCGTCGAACTGGCCAGATTATGGTCTTACGATTGAGCTACTGGGACAAGATTCCGACATGTTTTTGGTTGAAAAGGGACTTATCGTATTCTGCTGCTGAAATTAGATCGACGATTAATCTATCTATCAGAATGACAAGTTTCATATTCTCTGTTTTCTTTTTAGTTCAGGTTAGCATATCTTGTGGTTATAATACTGAAGCTGGTGACATAATCACATAGATCACTCAAAATTATTCATTTGTGCACCATTGTTAAGATCTGACTGTCCCATCCGGGTATAAGTTCGAACTAACCAGCCTATGTTCTAGGAAAAAATTTCGACGTATTTTAGTCGAAATTAACACTAAACCTTACACATTTCCCATAAGCAATAATCAACTATTGCCGGATACAAAATGACTTAACTAGAAGAAATACCCGATACTGACCGAGATGTTTCTGAGACAATTATTTATCATTATCTGGGATATTTTAGTCATAAATACACGCATTGAGTTGGGAAATTGGCAACTATCAACTCATAGGAATATTCCAATGTTTAAATGAAACAGCATTTATTTATTTTCCAACAACTACATTTCAACGTACTTCTTTAGGCTTTAATATACAATTAAAATAAGCTGCAGTATGACGATTGTATTTCCGCGTTTCATTTGCAATTATTTTTATCTGTGGAGTAAACTGTAATGTGGAGGGCATATCACTTCAAACCAATGCACACATGTCTGTTATTTTAGTTAACAGCTCTAACAGTACATAGATGACTACTTTACTGCATTTTTAACACTTTACAACGTAGTTGAATAGTGTTTATGACTGTGGTCATTCTGTCTGTTTGACCATTCTGTCCATTTGCACGATAATTGCAATAGAAACGACTTTATCAAAATGATATTTAGTATGTCACAACGGGAATTCCGAGGGCATCAGAAGTCACAACGGATTCCCGCCCGACACGGCTGACCTAGAAAGTCTAACTTTCTCAGAGAAATTTCTATTACCCAGATTCTAAACACATCTCCCGTCAATTGGAAGAATTCCAATTGATGACCTGCGAAAAACCCAACCAAAATCCAAAATAAACAGGGAAAAAACCTTTACCTTTAAGAACTCATCCAAAGCTGAAAAACATAAGTCTACACAATTTCTACACAAATAAAAACACAATTTAAATTCAAATCTAAAATTTATTAATTATTTAAGAAATGGCGTTAGCATATCAAATAAAATTTCTGAATTAATAACTTAAAACCACTTAAATTCACATATCAATCATATTAACTATGGTATGGTCATGGAGAGAAAGTCGCACTCGAGGAACGCTTAAGGCTTAATTATCAATTTAATTCAATTGAATTATTTTACTTCATGGAATTAATTTTGTAGCATTTTAGCTCAGAGAATCTTGAGAATACATCAGGAGGTTCAGTTCGCCGGAACACCAGACAGTCGAGGCAGCAGCCTCCAATTACCGAAAAGGGGTCGCTTACCTCCATATCAGGAAGGACTCAGAAAGGTTGAAGTCATCACATCCGTTAGAGTTCCCTCGGGGAGAAATCTTCCTCGACCAAGGAGAGGTGGCAGGCAGGCAATTAGCATACGAGCAACGATCCGCACAGGGCTCAGGCTTCATCTCGGACTTCAATCGAAGCGGTCTCTAGGCATCCGGAACAGGAGGTTCCCGGACGGTCAACGGCGGCAGCAAGTGTCGAGGCTCGGCATCAGCGAAGTCCCAGTCAATGTAGTGGCGATGGTAGCGGCAGTGGCATCTCTCCCGACCCCCACAACACGGTAACTCAACCTGAGGGTTAAGTCCCGAGCCGACGTGGGTTCGACGATGTTTTCCAGGGAGAGAGCCCCGAAACAAGAATCACGCAGCTTTTATACACTCCGGGTGGATTCAGGACCCGGCCAATTAAAATTTAAGAGGGGCTCACATCTTCACTTTTACTCCAATCCAAAAGTGCTTCCATTTCAAATACATCCAGGGATCCGCCCCTTCAACCGGCAGAGTTCAAGGCACGTGCAGAACCACACGAAATCCAGCACAAGATTGCATCACCAACAAAGCGAAAAAACATGGAGACAGTCGTCTCCGCCAGCAAACAAGTGCGACCTTGAGCGACGTACGTTATTCTTCGAGTGTGAAAGAATTATTATGGAATAAAAATGGCCACAATTCAATACGGATTCAAAATAATTTAAATATGGTAAAATATATACCATGACCTGAGGGTTCCAGGACACAGATTAATTAAATATTAATATAAAAGTTTAAAAAGTACAGAAGTTATGCAATTTACAAAGGAGTGACGAATTCCGTCACGACAAGTATGTCTCTGAGAAGGTCTGAGAGATGTATGGGAATGCAAATGAATAATACCACCGAATTAGCTTTGGATTGAACTAGGGTTGAAAATATTAAAAACATTGAACACTATGGGACCTAATTTTTCAAACATATTTTAAGCACAGTTGAAATTCACAAATTACTTCGAAAATTTAAAAAAATATTCAAACTATAAGATACAGTATATAAAAAAAAATCAGCAAAATATGTTCGTTAGTTTTAAATAATAATTAATAATAATTACGCCCATATAAAATGCATGTAACCCAATTCAAAATAAAATATGGCAGTCATCTTTTTTTTCCCAGAGTAAATACAATGTATTTCATTGTATTATAGTAAGTTCAGTGTATTTCATTTTTTTAACCCAATTTAAATCCAAATCTAATTGGGTGATATTATTCAGTTTTATAAACATATGTCCCACAGGCGGCGGTCATAAAATTTCATTTTGTTAAAGTAATTTTTACGGCACTTATCGTGCGAACGGAGATAGATAAAATGACCAAATCCATAAACACTTTTTAACTATGTTAGAACGTGTTAAAATTTTATAACAATTAAAATGATAATCTAATACATATACTATCATTTATGGTGCATAGACACGTGACTTAATTATTAGGTGTACATCATATCAAATTAATGTACCTGGGAATTTGTACTATTTAAGTTTTAAAGCCTAAAAATTGAATCTAGGCTTCTGAAAATATGTTTGAAATTTTCGTAATATCAGGACAAATCCATTGATAGAATGATGGACGTAATACGAATGTTTGGGTTTTAATTGGTAAATGAAGCAGTCCGGGCCCGATAAAACGCAGAAAAGTGTAAATGAAATAAACTTGTATATTTTCAAGTTAACCCATATTTTGTGATGAAATAAAATTGATTCTTGAATCTATATTACGAGCATAAAATAAAATTGTATGTGTATACAAGGAAAGTGGCGCTCTCATAAAAAGTTACTTTGAATTAGCACGTCAGATAAGTCAACTTTATGGAAGCTACATTTAAAAATATTTCCTACGCTACTGCAGCGGAAATATTAGCTACTTCTTTCTGGAAACAACATGATTCCAATCCTTAAAACGTCTTAATAAAAGATTTTCTACAGCAAATAAACGCAGACTTTCTACAGATGCGGACATTCCTCGATCAGCAAGGTTCGTCAGTCGTCAAACGCTTAACTTTTGGAATTTCAGATCCATAAAAACAGGACTTGAATCTTTAAATCTTGACAACGGATGGTAGCCCTGCGTATTCATAGTTACTTATGGATAGTAGACTATGGGTGGTAGCTCTACGTATTCTAGCGTACTTCGTATTCATGTACATGATGCAAAATTCTAGACAAAAACACTATAACTCCTGGATAAAATGATGAATCCGAGAGGATATATCAAAGCACCAAAATCATCGAATGGAGATTCCTTGTTTGATATTTTTCTTCAGTAATATGTTATATTTAATTCCGTAATAAATTATTTTATTTTGGCAAAAACTTAACAAATTTCTATATTTTTATTGTATTTAACATATTGTTGAAACAATTTAAAAAAATTGATGTGGGCAACACATGACTTTCCTTATATAATGCAATGAATTTACAACTTTTACAGTTAAAAAACATGTTATTCTTATAGTAGATACTTATACTCTTCCCAAGATATTGAATTTTCTTCAATTAGTCGTCATTTTCTTTGATGTAGAGTCATTTTTATCTATTTGGCGAGATTTTCGTTAATTTGGCAGCATTTAAAAGTCGCCAAGTTGGCGACTTTCTGCCAAATTTGTCGCCAAAATCTCGGCAAGCGTTATGGACGGAGAAATAAGATATTTTTATACCAGATAAATGACTATTAGCGTTCATATACAAAAGTATTACTCAAAGTATCTTTTCTCATGAATGGAACGAGCTAGATCCACGAGAATGATGTCACCAAATTTATCGCAGGATATCACATATGAAAAGTGAACATGTTGCTCAACAGTTAAAATATTTTTTAATTTATGGGATTTTTTGATATATTTATTTGAAAAATGTGCAATATCTCGAAACGGATTATGCTAGCGTTCTAAAGTTTATGTCAATCGTTTTCTGAGGAAAAATTATATAAGAAATGTCTATTTGCCTAACTTTATTAAAGGTTTTGATTTTTTGATGATTTTTTCAAAATTTCACTCGAAAATTTAGGGGGGGGGGGGCTCTGAACATTGGATTGCGTTTAAGAGCAATAGGCTTCCAGTATTCAAGGATTGTGATCTTTGTACCAGATTTCATTCGAATTGTTCCATTCGTTCGTGAGATATCTTTTCCATAGGCTCACTGACGCACACACACACACACACACACACACACACACACACACACACACACACACACAGACATCACCTCAAAAATGTTTGATTCGTGATTAGGGATGCTTGAAAGGTGCTCTCTCGTCGAAAACTCGAATTCGAATTTTCGACCCCATCACAATACTTTCCTTATACATTATGTATATAAGGAAAGTAAAAAATGTTACAGATATATATATTTATCATATATATGTAATATTTATTTATTTAACTTACATAATAATTACATATAATTATGGGGCATAATTGTACAGATATATATATATATTCGCCTACCATTTTAGCGTCTTCATTATGAAGTTTGTTCTGTTGAATAATATGCTTGAAAATTATTAAATTTGGTATGTTGACCAAACTTCATATTTTTATAAAGTTGTTTATAAACGAGTCAGTATGTTTTGTCCATAAGACCTGACTGTGAAGATTGTTTCCATGAACCGAGATTAATGGTTTTTTTTTTTCCCCACAGCCAAAGTAATAGCTAAAAGTCAATCTGATACTTGTTTAAAATACGATATAATGTTGAAGGGGGGATTAAATATTCATCAAAAGAAAACCACATGCGGTGCATGAGTAAAATATTTTTAATTATAAAACCAAATCCAGCGATAGTTTAAATAAAATATCAAAACACTTTCATCATAGAAAATGTGCCTATTTTCTTCTTGAAGATATACCCATTTAAATAATTATGTATTTTCCTTATTAACTAGATGCGAAGTTTTTATACGAAAAGTTTTACAAGTTTATTAATTAAAACTCTCGTTTTAAGATATACATAATTAGGTAAGATTTTTCAATAGACTGCACGTGCATAACGTTTCTTTTAAATATAAATTTGTAAATATCTTGTTTCGGTGTTTGGTTTCTTAAGTGTTAATTGAATTTATTCAGATGTAAAGGGCATAAAAAGTTTACTTTTCACAAAATAATAACTTCCAATAGATATTCATTTTATTTTTTTATTTGTGTAGTATAGATAACTATGCTGTATTTTCGGTTTAAGCACGTTTTGTTCCAGAATTTAAATTTTGTTGTCTGGCGATTTTTTAATAATTAAACATAATACGTGCCCTAATAAATTTTAAGTATATGCAATTGCGTTTAGGGAAATATATGTTAATACCATGTTGTTTTAAACGAAGTATTTTTCAGCATTTCTTTTTAGTTTTTTTTCTTGTTAGTCATTTTAGAACAACAAAATTTGCATATTTTAATCTGACTGTTTTTCTCGCAGAGGCTAATACTCCCATTTTTATCACTTAATTGTTTCAAATGATCTCATTTTATTTATATCCCTCACAGAAAAGATCTTCACATGTGTGACAGTCACGTTGTAGTCACGTGAAACCAGGGTCAAAATGTGACATCATATTTGTGACTGCTATGCGACGTTATGTATTAGTAAATTTGTAACTTCAGTGTGACTATATTCTGTGACGTTTAAACAATTTAATTAAGACGTAACAATGTGACGACATTACAATTGCAATTACAATGTGACGTCACAAACAAGTTAATATGCGACGCTACAAACGACTATGAAAATGACCAAAATGACTTCTCTGTGATCTCAATATGACATTGTCGAGACGTACTGCGACATCCTGTGACGTCCTAAAGTCACAGTGTGACGTAAATCTTACGTCACTGTGAAAAAAAGGCTGTTAGGGATGTATTCAAATTAACTAACATATTATATTTGTCACTCTGCATCGGTAACTCCGCCAAAAGTGAAACTCTTCCCGAAAATCATGGAAGGCCTCTAAATACATGACGACATTTTATTTGATGAATTCCGCCTCTGGTTTGTTGTGGGTGTCATTAAATGGATCGAATGCATCATTGAAGTCTCCAAATGCATCGCAACATTTTATGTGTCGAATTCCGCTTCTACCTTGTTGCTGATGTCATCAAATTAATCACCTATTTCATCGAAGCCTCCAAATGTATCACAACATTTGATGTCATGAATTTCGCTTGTACTTCCTTGTTGCGGATGGTCGTATAACGTGAAAAACTGGGATAGCGTTCGCTTTCAGACTGTTCCAAGAGTGATAGTTTCTTACCGCTACCACTCCTGGTATAATGCTGTGTAGACCTATCTCTTACGACAGCCGGTCCCCCTAGTGATCATATGTCGTATGTTAACAGAAGAACGATGCGTACAATATATTCTTTAATCTATTGATTTTTAACGCTTTACAACAAAGTTGAAAAGTGTTTATGGCTTTGTTCATTCTGTCTGTCTGTCTGTTTATCTGTCTGTCTGTCTGTCAGTTAGCACGATAACTGCCGTAAAAATGACTTAATCAAAATGAAATTTCAGTATGTTGTTCAGACGGTCTATAGGACCTATGGGAATATAAATGAATAATATCACCCAATTAGATTTGGATTGAACCCGGGTTGAAAAAATGAAATACATTGAGCCCTATGGGTCCTAATTTTTCAAACAATTTTTAAGCGGATTTAAAAATATATAAAAAAAAAAATTCAGCGAAATATATTCAGTACTTTTTAAAATAAAAATTAAAATAATAATAACACCTCTTATATGAAGCGATCATGTGACCATGATATGAAAATATCACGTGAAACACTTCAAAATGATATATGGCATCCATCTTGTCTCAAAATCGTAATTTTTAAAGTCCTTTTTAATTCATATTGAGTGTTGTATCCGTCCTAAAACTACTTTATTTTTGCTTAAATTCTGCGCATTTACATACTGAAACAAAGCAATTACAATATATTTGAGTTTAAATGCTCATCCAAATTTGATTATTTCTACAACGAAGCCTATTTTTCACCTATGTAAAACGTAAAAAGCAAAATATGTAGAATTAGTTGTATTTGAATTGCTGTGCTTCTTTAACACAAAATCATTTAGTTTATGGAGTCTGTAGCTGATATGAATGAAATATTCATTGATTTTATAAAGAGAAGGACGATTTTTTTCGATGAAGTTTTACGCATAGAGTTTAATTACTTGTAGCTCCATGATCTTAATTTTTAAATAAACTAAATTATTATAGTATTGTGATGAATGACATGAATGGGAAATTATTTATGAATGAAATGCTGCTTTTATAGAGAGAGCCAGGCGTGTTATTTTTTCTATGACGTCATTTGAATGAATTTCAGTTGCTTTCGATGAAGTTTTCAAATATAATAAATTATCGTGGTATTATGATTATTCTAAAATTATTACCGAGGAATGTATCACATTTTAGAGATGTTTAAACCAGGCAATTTATATTTCAATGCCGTCATTTGAATGAAGTTCATTTTTTTAGGAAGGTTTAAGTTTTCAAATATAATAAATTAATGTAGTATTGTGATAAGTTATAAAATATTACCGAGGAATGCATTGCATTTTAGACATGTTTAAATAAAATTGCATTGAAGTAGGAAAGTGTTTCATAATCAAAGTTCTAAGCATGATTGATCTTTCTTGGTATTTTATGTCACTTCTCTAAGAAACCATTTAACAGCAAGATGCCTGCTCATCTCTCCCAGGAGTATATCCTCGGTGTTGAAGTTTCTAATTGGTCATCCAAGTTAACAGATCTGTCACCAATAAAGCATAACTGGGGAGATAACTGCATTCGTCACCGAATGTTACTTCCAGAGAGAATTTACTAATAATTAATATATAACCGCAATGATGTAGATGTTCTAAAGTTAAGAGTATTTTGGAATTGATATTACAATATCTTCTTTAAATCTTTATCTATATTTTAATATGCTTTGTTTCATTCCGATAGGAAGTTTTCTTCGGAGCATATATGAAATTATAAGTGCAAATTATCAAATGTGTGTGCGGTGAAATCAGTTGCAAATCAGCACAAATGCTTTTATTAGTTGACTGTTTATTTTAAACACTCTAAAGTTAGGCAATTCGACAAGCGCTTGTTTAATTGCAGGATTCAATATGTATTATTTCAAAATGGTATTAAGTGTAATTATTTACAATTCGCGCCTGAACCTATTTTAAACCAAGCAATGTTTAAGAAATCGATGTATGGTGTGCTGTAGATAGTAACCATACATTTGCAGTATATGAACCACATTTTGATATCCGTCTCTAGTAACGTTAGTTGTTGAAACCCTGACCGTCCGACCTACCAGAAAGGTATAAGGTAACAGTTTGGACGGTCGGGAAGTGCCACCCAATTTAGACCGGAACCCAGTGGGGGAGACATCCACAGGGACCGTACCCTCCTTCCCCTACCACCAACCTCTCGGAAGGACTTTCGGACCCACATGTTTAACGTGATCGTACTCCGCATGAACACGGCGGCAGTTTTGGCAGTGGCTGGAATCGAACCCGGGCCAACCGATTGCTACTCCAGCGCGCTAACCAATGGGCTACCTCGCCCCCCTAGTAACGTTAGTGTAATCACAAATGGAATTTATTCAGTGGTAAATATACAGAATCCCAGTCGCTGTGACTACGGGGGGTAGAGTACTAGCGTTTTGGATGGATAGGGTGGTACACTGTTAATGCATGATGACATGATATCTAAGGGTAAAGGGGTGATTAAAGGGATGCAATATTTTAAGCAATGTTCAAGGATGGGGGAGCAACCAAACCATGTTCCCCAAATGAGTTTAATATTCTATGACTCTTTACAAAATATCCGTACTTCCAAGTTTAATAATATTTCGAATAAATTGAAAATCATTTAGAATTTTTCAAAATAAAATTTTAAAGTATATTTTTCAAAAAACCCGATTTTTAGAAAACCAAATGAAAATATTCACCGATTCAATGAAGAGCAATTTCTGTTCTATCAGAATCAGGTGATTTTTTACGACAAATATTCCACCTCCAAGATTTCAAATAAACCGATTCCTCGAAAATGTTGCAAAGGAACGTGTCGCATTTTTAAATAAACATGACAGATGGCATCCCGAAAAACGGTGAATGCAA
Source organism: Amaurobius ferox (assembly GCA_951213105.1). Lineage (NCBI taxonomy): Eukaryota > Metazoa > Arthropoda > Arachnida > Araneae > Amaurobiidae > Amaurobius > Amaurobius ferox. The sequence goes on along the minus strand of OX578138.1, from coordinate 94,451,850 downwards.
AAAGCATGGCAGGAGTTACAAATTTTCACCAGTTCTTGCCGAAAGCGGAAATAGCAAACTTGTGTATGGGTAGTGTGGCCTGAAAATAGTAATTTCGATTTTTATTTATTGCATAGAAGAAAATATGAGGAATTTTGAACCAGGAAATATGTCATAAATTTTACTTTACTGTTTTTACTTGTGTTCTGATAAGGCTTTGCAAGAAAATGTGAATATATCGAATAAAATGCAATATCAAATTTGATATACTTTAGGCGATGGTATGTATTGAATTTAAGACTAGTTTCTACACAGAAGCGCTTATTATGGCTGTAGAAAATATAAAAGTATGAGAAACATGTTCTACAAATATTTTCAAAATATTTTCTAGAAAAGACTAGAAATACATTGTAAGCAGTATTTAAAATCAATCATATGTGGCAATGCCACCGAGGGCAATGCCACTGAGGGCAATGCCCTTAAATCCACATTGCCACTGGTGATGAACGTTATGATATCCGAAAGCGCTCTGACTAATATGCAAAATTTTGGTGGTGTACGTCTGTAATGCTGATTTTAAATACAGTTTCCAATGCATTTGGCTAGGAAATATTCCAAAAATATAGTTGTCTTTTGAATGGACAAAGTAAGTCTATTGGTTCATTGTTTAAATCACAGTTGTCTTGGACAAGAAATTGTTGTATTTTGTCCAAGTGTACAGTATATGGTACACTTGGACAAAATATATTGGGTATTTGTAACGCTACTTTAATGATGAGAGCTGGGTCAATTGTTCTTTGACCGGAAGGCAGTCGTATCCCGATTCTTTCATTTTGTTGCTCCAAACAGAGTGATCCAGATGGCCAGGTTTGGTAAAATATTTAAAAAATACGGTTAAAGTACTGGTTGGTCAGTTTGAAGATCCGTTGTTCCATCCACGGATGGAACTTTTATAATTTTAGCCGAACAAATTTACTCTATAGGTTAAATGAAGGAATGATGAGATCATAAAAATATACAGATACGAATAAAATTAGAAAGATAAATCATGTGTAAAGCATTGAGTATGATACAATTTCCAAATGAAACGTAATTTTATGTAAACATCTCTAAAATACGATGCATTTACCAACGCGGATACATATTAAATTATCACAGTACTACAAAAATTTATTATATTTGAATATTTAAAACTTTCGTAGGGTTCAATTTATTTCATTTTTTCAACACGAGTGAAACCAAAAACTAATTAAGTGATATTATTCTTTCACATTTCCATATGTCCCACAAATGGTCTCAACAATGTGCTAAAATTTCATTTTGATAAAGTCATTTTTACGGCAGCTATCGTGATGATTTTATCTGATACATGTTGGGTTTATCCGACTTAAATGATACACTTTATAAAATATCTACCATTTTTTATTCTTATGCCCTACATTCTTGATATAGAAAAATTTTCTTTCTCTGTAAAAGACAAAAAAAAATATTCGACGGTGACTCCCACTTAAATGGAACCTAAATTGTTTTGCTTGAATAACATTTTGTAAAATCTTACTAAATGTTGTAAAACAACATCTTGTAACATAATGTTTTGTAATACCGGGGTCATAAGAACTCGATATAAAACTGATTATATAATGTACACTTATAAGGATTTGAAAGAGCTACAAATTTGTTCTAATTGTTTTTAGCTATCACTTTTAGTATATAAGCATTACAAATTTGAAAAAAGTACTTATCCAGACGTTTACTCGAAAACTATAAGAGCTTTTTTGTAAACCTAAATATAGACTTAGAAAGTTATTCCTTTTATATTTTTGTCGCTTACTATTTATATTTATCTTTTATAGTTTCAAAGATATGTCGAGTGAAAGTATGAAACAAAAATCTGGCAGGTCCTTTCCCGGAAAAAATAGAGTTATATCCGAAATCAAATAATATACACATGCAGGGCTTTCAAAGAGAATAAATTCTTGATAATTGTTGCAGCTATCACTTTTAGGTTTTAAGATATAAGCATTACAATCTTGAAAACGTACTTCTTCAACTTGACAAGACAATTACTCAAAAACGATAACATCCTTTTTTTTACAAATGTATATATATTTAGCCACTAAATATATATATATAGTAAATATATATTTAGACACTAAATTGCTTCATATTTTTGTCGTTTAGTATTTATATTTATATTTTATAATTTCCAAGACAATTAAAGTGAAAGTAGGGAAAAAATTGTTGGGCAGATACATTGTAAGTTTTATTTTCCAAAAAATAGAGTTTGAACCAAAATCAATTTCTATACACTTGTAAAACTTTTAACTTCAAAGATATTTGCATTAAAAATTTGAAAAACGATAAAAAATTAATCTTCTTTGACTTGACAAACCGATTCCTCGAAAACTATAAGAGCTTTTCTTAAAAATTTCCGGCAGAGTGCACAGTGTTTATGACTTCGTTCATTCTGTCTGTCCGTTCGTACGATAACTACCGTAAAATGACTTCATCAAAGTTTCCCGAAACTTTATATCCAGCTTTGCTATCAAAACACTAAAACTGCATAGAATTTATTTTAAATTCGAGCGAAAACTTCGAAATGTAATCGCATTTTCATATTTTTTTTAACATGGCAGCATAAAACAACATTTGACATAATCATGTACGAGGGTGATTCAAAAATTAAGGCAACAAGTCCTGTGAGAGAAAAGGTTTATTCAAGAAATCAAAGTTAGCAAGACACTGGTACATATTATTTTTCCACACAGTCACCATTGGTTGTCGAAGTATTTATGCCATCGGTAAACCAATCTATCGAAACTGACATAGAAGAAATCAGGGTCCAGGTGGCAGAACTACTCAACGACGGTTTCCTGAACTTCGGCATCTGTTGTGAAATGTCGACCTGCAAGGTGCTTCTTCAACGGTTCGAAGAGATGGAAATCGCTTGGTGCGAGATCGGGACTGTAACATGGGTGTTCCAGTACATTTTATCGGAAAAGCTGTACAAAATCACGTGTAACCAAGGCCGTATGCTGTCGGACGTTGTCGTGCAGCAACACGACACCTTATCTAGACATGGAATTTAATTCTCACGCCGAATTTGTGCACCCGTGAGAGCTCTTGTTACCTTACTTTTTGAACTACCTACGCATAAAAGATTTTATTTATGAATCAATGTTAACGAGACTTAATAGTCTGAATCCTTGTTGTGACAAATAGCCACAATATAATTTTCTTTGTTCGTGAAGTCATTTGATCCACACTTTAAATGGCAAATTACCCCCCCCCCCCCGATATGACATTGTCAAGTAAGGTATCAAACGTAATACTTTCCCAAGCCCTTTAAAGTGAAGGAAAACATGCTGCAGTTTTGATCATTTGGACCCACACCCACGATACCGATATTTAAATTGTTACTTTCCATGCAATACATGGTAATGTACAGGGAAAATACTGGAATCATGTCGAAAATCGCAAGTCGAATTTTCGACGGATCAACACGTTTCGAGATTTCTAAAATGCGAATAAACTATTTTTAGCCTGACGTCCGTGTGTGTGTCTGTCTGTGTCTGTCTGCCTCTCTGTGCAGATACTGTATCCATTTTAAATTAAAAACTAATGTTCCGAATTTCACAAAATTTGGAAGGTAAGTCACTTGTGGGCGAATCCGGTGCTGATTAATTTTAGGTACGATTCGGGATGAAAGAGCCCGCTTTTTTTGCGAAATGTCCCGCAAAAATTATATCCACTCTATCTAAAAAACTAAAGGACCGAATTTAACAAAATTTTGTAGATAAGTCACTTATGGGTCATCCTGGTGCTGATTAGATTTTGGCACGATTCGGAAAAAAATAACCTGCCTTTGTTTACAAAATGACCCTTAAAAATCTCCAAAATATAAAATAAAAAACTAAGTACGCTCAAATATATTCATTAAATGCTTGTTTAATGTGTAATTTTTAAAGAAGAAAATAATAAAATCAACCCCGTTTCACTAGGACTAGCCGTTCTCGAGATATTTTAGTTTTTTCGTATTTTCCCTAAGCCACCTTTGAAAATAAGTCCAGTTATCAAATGCGAACAAAAATTGAATTGAAAGTGAATTAAATTTAATTAAAATAAAGAGAGCGCGAATATAAGTCTGCAGAGAAAGTTATGTGCTGCCCACATCAAATTTTTTTCTTGTAAAATTTGAACAAAAATAAATTCTAGTATGAGAAATTCGAGTTGATCCACACTCCAGCTAATTTAATTCGTCAAACTTCAATTTGTGTTAAAAATTTTCGTTGTCACTTTCAGTTAGAGAAATACAAATTCTACTGCACCTATAAATTCAAAGTGAACTACCTGCATATAAGAATTCTCTACGCTTTCTCCAGATGTTGATATTTCAAATTAAATGTGACAGATGCTATCTAAAAGTTAGATATTTAGTAGAAAAGCTGAAGACCATTGTTTTTGGGATTTTCGCATAAATGTTTCAGAAGCATAGTAACATTTTTACTTTCTCGTACTATGTATAGTATAAATTATTGCCGTTTTGCATATTTTTAGAATAATGTTCATTTGCCTGTTTGTATATATATTATTGGATTTTATTATATGTCTGTTATTGGATGAAAGGAATGGAATAAAAGTGTATAATGAATATTTACTGCTTTCGCATAGAGAGCCATTCGATTTATATTTCAATGACGCCATTTGAGTAAAGTTCATTTTTTTAAGGCGTTTTAAGTTTTCAAATGTAATAAATTATGGTAGAATTATGATAATTTTAAAAATATTACCGCTGAATGTATCGCATTTTAGTGATGTTGAAATGAAATTGCATTGCAGATGGAAATTGTTTCAAAATCAATGCTTTATGCATGGTTTATCCTTCTTGTTTTTCTTTATCTGGTTCATGTGGCATTAATTACTTTCTTTCCCTGGCAAATTGCGATTTTATTGACGAAATATTATCAAATATTACTATTTAATATTATTCAGATTGCTCAGATGGAAAAGACAAGATAGATTACAGAACTTAATTGGAAGAGGTAATTTGTTACCTTACCACTACTTTTGGGACAGTTTATGATCTGTGAAGATCAGCTTTGCCTCTTTTGACGCTACTGAGTGGAAGATTTCGCCATTTTTAGCATCGAAGATGTATTTTCCTTATTTAGAACAAGTGAAAATAAGGTCAAACTCACATCACTAAAGTCAGTCAGAAAGCGAGAAAATTCTTTAAATGTTTTGGTTCATTTTTTTTTTGGGGGGGGGGGCAGAGATCAGCTTCTGGCCTCGAGCACTGGTAGCGCATTGATAAACCCAACCCTGTGCCTTGGCCCTTAATGTCAGCAACACATTTCGTCATATATTTATTTATTTTAAACATCATGTAATCTCACCAGACTGGCTGTCGCCACCCTACCCCCCTTTTAATCCTTCTAGGAAGTAAGAAAATTCGAAATTTTATTGTCACAATGAAATTTCTTATTTTTCCCTTGGTCTCGAACCTGAGGCAGGGCGATGAAACACAATCTGTTAATTAAGTTCTCAGATATAAGTAACATCCATAGTGCAATGCCGGGATTCGAACCAGCATCACTTCTGTGTATAGGTTTTGAACTCATTTAATGTATTCCAGGTCATGTGATTTATTTATAAATCTCTTTAACTGTTTTAATTATGTTGGAAACCCCCTCTTGTCATTCATTTATGTAATTCTTATATTTTAGAAACATTTAACTCTTTAAACCATAATCTAATTTCACTTTAAATGTATTTTTTGAGCTAACGTTTGAAGGGCCTTTTTTATTCCGTCGAATCGCGATCTCTATGTTATTTGATGCAACTGAATGCTCATTTTGGAACGTCGATTTGGAACGTCGTGTGGGGACGTCGATTGTGATTTGAATTGAAAACGCCCGCGAGGTGTACATAAATACTTTGTACACCAAATTTCATAGCGCATTTCTCCCTTTGATTGCCTGGCTAACCTGCGGCAGTCCGGGCTTTGGCCCAGGTGTTTTCGATGCTCACTACGGGCCTCGGGAATTAAGTCTAAGTGCAGGTTCCTTGGGGTTCGTGAGAGATTGCTCTCGGGAGAAATGTGGCCCTTCTGATGTTCGGGATGATCCAAGTCCAGCTGGATCGAAGAGTGAAAACGACGCTTCCTGTGGTCCAGTGGGATTGATCCTAGGCAATTCCGGGTCTTATTCCGTGCCTGAGGGAGGGCTGAGAGGGAACCTATATGACGCAATATGCCCAGGCCGGGCCCATGCCCAGGCAAAAGGTGTGAAGACCCTTTCTTCACGAAAAACGGAAAATGACCCCGCTTGGGTACACGGCTGATGTCATTAGCTTCTTTTGATTTTTCGCCTCCGGATAAGAGGATTTCATTATTTCTGTGTAATTCGAGGTAAGCCTTTAAGTTATATCTCTTTTCCCGGCTATCTTAGACTGTATTCTACCTGCAGACGTTGACTCAGTTGAATGGCGAGCCTAACATCAAATGCATCAAATGCCGACTCGCAAATTTTATTACGTTTGTTTATTTAATTGTATAAAGAAGAAAAATGGATTATCTACAAAAATTTATATTATAAATTAACAATTATATTTTAATCCCTTTCGAGAGCTCGACCCTATTTATTTGACCATACCGTGAATTAAAATAATTATTAATGAGTGTCTGCCACTGATTTAATGTATTTGAATTCTACTGTTCGAAGCTTATGGAAGCTTGTGGCATTGGTTTTACTAAGGTCTTTGAGCGCCTGGGTCCAGTGGTGTTGCTGATAAAGAGTCAGCTGCTGTATTTTTAATACTCGAAATTTAACATCTATCTTAAATAATGAAAGGCAATGTATGGGTGTCTGTCTGTGTGTCTGTCTTATACACTATACGTTCAGCGACCGCGCGTCGGAGAGCTACGAATTGTGGCAATCAGAGACCCGGGGGGGGGAAGTGGACACGTGAAAGCCGAATTTTAAAATTTGAATTATTTTTTTAGTTATTTAATGTTTTATGTGATTTCTACCGTTTTTTGCCCTTTTTGCCCTTTTTTCTCCACGATCCAGACGTCATAGAAAAAAACAAATCACATCATCAAAAAGAGCAGACAATTGGAAGTAAAAATATATCAATTTCAAATTTCAGTTTCGATTTCTAATAGTTTTTAAAGATCTTAATACAAAAGTCACTTTTGGTTAAAAACAAACAAACGGTTTTTGGTTTTTAAATTCTCGCATAGTGAAAAATACTCATAATTTCGACTAATAATTTACATATTTAGAAAGATCAAAGATCTGGCATTCTTACAAGTTCAATCTGGTCCAGAAAATTGCCCCCAGAATCGCAATTTTAATGACGTCATTATTTTAAATTTCCATCCGCAGTAGTTTCTTCCCCGTCTCCATGGAGACCGCGCTTTCGGTTGTAAATGAATTAAGAGCCTAGCATAAGTTTTGTATATATCGGGCGAAATTATTATATTTAAATGATATTTTAAATGGATATTTAAATGGATATTTTTAAATGAATATTTTAAATAATTTAAATGATTGAATTATGGTGGTTTGAATTGTGGTGGTGTATTTGAAATTATTATATTTATGGATTGGTGGAACGATATGGATGATTTTTTTATTTTAAATGGATATTTTAATTTATGGATATTTTAAATGGATATTTTAATTTTATGGATATTTTAAATGATGGAACGATGGAACGAGGATGGTGGAATTAAGAGATTAGCATATGGGACCACGTTAAACATATGGGTCGATAAGTCCTTTCGAAAGGTTGGTCGTAGGGGAAGAAGGGCACGGTCCCTGTGGATGCCTCCTCGACTGGGATCCGGTCCAAATTGGGTGAATAAAAAGAAAGTTATGGAGATTGTCGCGGAGAGCGTGGTAGCTCAGTGGTTAGCGTGCGGGAATTTCACTCGGTAGGCGAGGTTTCGATTCCCGCCACTGCCAAAACTGCTGCCGTGTTCTCGCGGAGTACGATCACGTTAAACATGTGGGTCCGTAAGTCTTTCCGAGAGGTTGGTGATAGGGGAAGGAGGTTACGGTCCCTGTGGATGCCTCCCCCACTGGGGTCCGGTCTAAATTGGGTGGCACTTCCTGGCCGTCCAAACAGTTACCTTACACCTTTCTGGTATGGATATTTTAAATAAATATTTTAATTTATAGATATTTTAAATGGATAATTTAATTGTATGGCTATTTTAAATGATGGAACGATAGAACGAGGATGATGGAATTAAAAGTTTAGCATATGGTCATTATAAAATTTAAATTTGCGCGCGATAATTGCTCACGGTAGGCCCGGGTTTGATTTCCGCCACTGATGCGGAGTACGATCACGTTAAACATATGGGTCAGTAAGTCCTTCTGATTGGTGATAGGGGAAGGAGGGTACGGTCCCTGTGGCTGCCTCCCTCACTGGGTTCCGGTCTAAATTGGGTGAATAAAAAGAAAGTTATGGAGAATGTTGCGGAGGGCGCGGTAGCCCAGTGGTTAGCGTGCGGGAATTTCACTCGGTAGGCCCGAGTTCGATTCCCGCCATTGCCAAAACTGCTGCCGTGTTCACGCGGAGTACGATCACGTTAAACATGTGAGACCGTAAGTCCTTCCGAGAGGTTGGTTGTAGGGGAAGGAGGGTACGGTCCATGTGGATGTCTCCCCCAGTGGGTTACGGTCTAAATTGTGTGGCACTCCCTGGCTGTCCAAACAGTTACCTTACACCTTTCTGGTAGGTCGCGCCAACGAGTTTGCCACGGTCGGAATTTGCCACGGTCAGAATTTTCAAGGGTAGCGAACAGGCTAGTCGCCAAAGGCGGCTAGTAATAAATAATATTTATTTAACATCATTACGCCTGTTTATTTTGTTTTTATTTCCCACTGTGATATTGTTTTGATATAATTAATATATTTTGCTGAAGAAGATGATTTTCCTTAAAGGTAAGGGTTTAAGTTTTAAGTGTTTTGGTTTTCTGTGTTATCGGGAAGGCCAGCTTGGAGATTTATTTCTCCGGACAGGAGGATGAATTCAAGGGGTTATTTTGCGGCCTATTCGATCACGGATTTGTTATGGTGCTGGTGCTTGTCTGTCTTCTAAATTCTAAATTTAAGAAAGCACGAATTCCGCCATAACAATAGCGTAGTTTAATTCACCAACACCCTAAATACTGTATACTACCAACGATATTTTGTGTAGAATTATTATTTTCCGTAGTAAACAATGATATAAAATTATGCAAATTAGAACTATTCGAGTTCTAATAATGAGAATTGCGGAACATTCCATCTGGCTACACTTTTTTATATAATGTATCCGCAATCAAATTTTTATAGCTGTGGCTGAATTCGTTCAACAGGTCCTCCATTTCCTTTATACTTGTCGTAAAAAGTGCTTATCCGGCAAAATGTGGAAGTTGAATATTTTAGGAAAAGAACACTTTTTCTATAAATTTGTGTGACAAAATATAGTTTAAGCAAGAATGATTTTCTTTGAATGTTCGTAGAAAGTGTCGCATATTTGAAATAAACATGACAGATGATACCTGGGTAAATCAGAATGTTGACATTTTGCAGAAAGTCGAAATTTCTCCGAATTTCGTGCGCAATAAAAACAGTGAGTTTCTTTTATTGGCATGGACAAGAAGTAATAATATTATTATTTTATTTCATAAATCACCTGAGGCAAACTATTAAATATATTGAATCGTAAAATATTTCCTCATTTTGCATGTTTGCATGATATATTTGCGTTCTAGGGTTCTGATATGCTGAAATATTTTGCATCGAAATAAGAACACAAATAATAAGTAGCAGCATGAAATAAATAGCCTTTTCGAAGTGATAAGTATTTTTTGAACCGTCCAAGAAATTAACTGTTGATAAATTTTGTCTAGTATTTTTTCTTCTTCACATAACTGTTTTAAATATTTTCTTACCTGTGATTAATATAATAATAAATGCTAAACTTTTTTATATAAATATTAGCAGATGCGTTGGCGCTGGCATATGCCAGAAAATATTTTTTTACCATTTTTTGCCAGTTAAAATCCCATGTTCAAAAATGATTTTGGCATATTAAAATTTGGCAGGACATCCAAACCGTTCTAAATGCCACACTGCCTCATCCCTGGGCCAAACTTCGGAGCTTCGAACTGGCAAGATTATGCTCTTATCATTGAGCTAATGCTTCAAGATTCCGACATTTTTTTGGTTGAAAAGGAAGTTATCGTTTTCTGCTTCTGAAAGTAGATCGACGATTAATCTCCCTGTAAGAATGACAAGTGTCATATTTTCTGTTTTCTTTTTAATTCAGGTTAGCATCTCTTGTGGTAATAATATTAAAACTGGTGACATAAATCACATAGATCAGTGAAAATTTGTAACTGGGTATTTTTCGGACCCCCAACATCACTTCATGTAACATGCAGCCTGTAAGGTTTATTTATTTGTGCATCATTGTAAAGGTCTCACTGTCCCATCCGTGTATAATATCGAACTAGCCAGCCGATGGCCTAGGACAAGATTTCAATGTATTCTAGACGGAAATAACTCTAAACCGTATACATATCCCATAAACAATAATCAACTATTCCCGGGATGCAAATCCTCTCCCCTTCTACATTATATCGTATTATATCGTAATTAATATTCATCAAAAAAAAAAAACATGCGGCGCATGAGTAAAATATTTTAATTAAAAAACCAAATCCAGCGATATTTTAAATAAAATATCAAAAGACTTTCATTAGAGAAAATGTGCCTATTTTCTTCTTGAAAATACACCCTTTTAAATAATTATCTATTTTCCTTATTAACTAGATGCGAACTTTTTATACCAAAAGTTTTACAAGTTTATTAATTAAAACTCTCATTTTGAGATATATATAATTAGGTAAGATTTTTTCAATAGACTGAACGTACATAACGTTTCTTTTAAATATAAATTTGTAAATATCTTGTTTCGGCGTTTGGTTTCTTAAGTGTTAATTGAATTTATTCAGATGTAAAGGGCATGAAAAGTTTACTTTTCAGAAATAATAACTTCCAATAGATATTCATTTTATTTTTTTATTTATGTAGTATAGATAACTATGCTGTATTTTCGATTTAAGCACGTTTTGTTCCGGAATTTAAATTTTGTTGTGTGCGATTTTTCAATAATTAAACATAATACGTGCCCTAATAAATTTTAAGTACATTCAATTGCGTTTAGGGAAATATATGTTAATACCATGTTGTTTTAACCGAAGTATTTTTCAACACTGCTTACTAGTTTTACTTCCCCTGCAATACATGGTAATGTATAAAGAAAATATTGGAATCATGTCGAAAATCGCAACTCGAGTTTTCGACGGATCTACACGTTTCAAGACCTCTAGAATACGAAAAAACCATTTTTAGCGTGACGTCTGAGTGTGTGAGTCTGTGTGTCTGTCTGTGTAGGTTTTGTATCCAAGCAGACTAAAAAACTAATCGACCGAATTTCACAAAATTTGGTATGTATGTCACTTGTGGGCGAGTCTGGTGCTGGTTAGTTTTGGGTACGATTCAGGATAAAAGAACCTGCCTTTTTTTTGCAAAATGGCCCGTAAAAGTTTGTATCCACTCTAGCTAAAAAACTAATAAACCGAATTTCACAATATTCTGCAGATGAGTCATTTATGGGTCACCTTGGTGCTGATTAGATTTTGGTATGATTCGGAAAAAAAATAGCCTGCCTATCTATGCAAAATGGCCCATAAAAATTGTCAAAATCTAATCTAAAAAGCTACGTATGCTCAAATATATCCATTAAATGCTTGTTTAATACCTAATTTTTAACGAGAAAAGGAATAAGACCAACCCTATTGCACTAGGGCTAGCCCTTCTCGAGATATATTAGTTTTTTTCGTATTTTCTCTTCGCCACCTTTGAAACTAAGTCTAGTTATCAAATGAGAATGAAAATTGAAGTAAAAGTGAATTAAGTTTAATTAAAATAAATAGAATGTGGATATAGGTCTGCAGGGAAAGTCATGTGCTGCCCACATCAGATTTTTTATTTTTCTTGTTAGTCATTTTAGAACAATAAAATGTGCGTATTTTAATCTGGCTGTTTTCTTGCAGAGGCTAATATTCCCATTTCATCACTTAATTGTTTCAAATGATCTAACTTTATTTATATGTATTCAAATAACTAAGGTATATTATATTGGATCCTATACGCTCTGCATTGGTAACTCAGCAAAAAGTGAAACTCTACCCGAAAATCATGGAAAGCCTCCAAATACATGACGACATTTTATATGATGAATTCCGCTTCTGGTTTGTTGTGGGTGTCATTAAATGCATCGAATGCATCACCGACGCATCCAAATGCATCGCAACATTTTATGTGATGAATCCCGCTTCTGCCTTATTGCGGATGTCATCAAATGCCTCACCGATTTCATCGAAGCCTCCAAATGCATCGCAACATTTGATGTGATGAATTCCGCTTCTACTTACTTGTTGCGGTTGGTCACAGTATTCGTATATCGTGAAAAACTGGGATAGCGTTCGCTTTCAGACTGTTCCAGGAGTGATAGTTTCTTACCGCTATCACTCCTGGTATAATGCTGAGTAGACCTATCTCTTTACGGCAACAGGTCCCCTAGTGAGAATATGACGTATGTTAACAGAAGAACGATACATACAGTATGTTCCTTAATCTATTGATTTTTATTTTATGCCACTTCTGTAAGAAACCATTTAACAACAATATGCCTGCTCATCTCTCCCAGGAGTGTATCCTCGGTGTTGAAGTTTCTACTTGGTCATCCAAGTTAACAGATCTGTCACCAATAGAGCATAACTGGGGCGATAACTGCACCCATCACTGAATGCGGTACTTATATAAGCTATCCCTGAAACGCAGAACACTAGAAAAAAGTATAACTTGACTATTTTGATTCCATCTCACGCCATATATGGACATACATTGCTGCCAGAGAGGGTTTACTAATAAATAATATATAACGGCAATGATGTAGATGTTCTAAAGTTAACAGTATTTTGGATTTGATATTACAACATTTTCTTTAAATCTTTATCTATATTTTAATGTGCTCTGTTTCATTCCGATCGGAAGTTTTCTTCGGAGCATATATGAAATTATAAGTGCAAATTATCAAATGTGTGTGTGGTGTAATCAGTTGCAAATCAGCAGAAATGTCTTTATTATTTAACTGTTTTTATTAAACAGTCTAAAAATACTTAATTCGACAAGCGCGGGCTCAAAATGTATTATTTTTAAAGGGTATTAAGTGCAATTATTTACAATTCGCGCCTAAACCTATTTCAAAGCAAGCAACGTCGATGGCTTGAGTGTAAAAATCGGCGGCTGGAGTGCTGTAGATAGTAACATACATTTGCAGTATATGAACCACATTTTGATACTCGTTTCTAGTAGCGTTAGTGTGTTCACGAATGGAATGTATTCAGTGGTAAATATACAGACTCGCAATCGCTGTGACTACGGGGGGAGGGAATACTAGCGTTTTGGAAGGATATGGTGGTACACATGATGACATGATATCAAAGGGTAAAGGGGTTGTTAATGGGGATGCAATGTTTTACGCAATGTTTAAGGATGGAGGAGCAACCAAGTGAAGTTCCCCAGTTGAGTTTAATATCCTATGACTCTTTACAAAATATCAGTACTTCCAAGTTTAATATTATTTCGAATAAATGGAAAAACGTTTAGAATTTTTCAAAATAAAAATTTAAATTATATTTTTCAAACAACCCGATTTTCTAGAAAACCAAATGAAAATATTCACCGATTCAATGAAACGCAATTTCTGTTCTATCAGAATCAGGTGATTTTTCACGACAAATATTCCACGTCCAAGATTTCAAATAAACCGATTCCTCGAAAATGTTGCGAAGGAACGTGTCGCATTTTTAAATAAACATGACAGATGGCATCCCGAAAAACGGTGAATGCAAAAAAGCATGGCAGGAGTTACAAATTTTCACCAGTTCTTGCCGAAAGCGGAAATAGCAAACTTGTGTATGGGTAGTGTGGGCTGAAAATAGTAATTTCGAGTTTTATTTATTGCATAGAGGAAAATATGAGAAATTTTGAGCCATGAAATATGTCATAAATTTTACTTTTCTATTTTTACTTGTGTTCTGATAAGGCGTTTTCTGAAAATATGAATATATCGAATAAAATGTAATATCAAAGTTGATATTCTTTAGGCGATGTTATGTATTGAATATAAGACTAGTTTCTCCACAAAAGCGCGTATTATGGTTTCGGAAAATATGTAAGTATGGGAAACATATCCAACAAATATTTCTAAATTATTTTCCAGCAAAGAGTTGAAATACATTGCAAACTCCATTTAAAATCACCATCACAGACGTGTACCAAAATGTTACATATTGCCAGAGAGCTATCGGACGTCATAACTTCCATTATCAGTGGCACTGCCACTGAGGGCATTACCACTGATGGCAATGCGCATTAATTGACATTACCACTGGTGATGGACGTTATGATATCCGAAAGCGCTCTGACTAATATGCAAAATTTTGGTGGTGTACGTCTGTAATGATTATTTTAAATACAGTTTACAATTTCTATTTGCTAGAAATTATTTTTAAAAAATAGTTGCCTTTTGAATGGACAAAACAATTGTATTGGTTTATTGTATAATTGATCATATATAAGTATGGGTAACATGTTATACAAATATTTCCAAAGTATTTTCTAGCAAAGAGTGGAATGCATTGCAAACTGTATTTAAAATCACCATCACAGCCGTGTACCAAAATTTTACATATTGCCAGAGTGCTTTCGGACGTTATAATGTCCATCATCAGTGGCAATGCCACTGACGACAATGCCACTGATCGCAATGCACATAAATTGACATTGCCACTAGTAATGAAAGTTATGATATCCGAAAGCACTCTGACTAATATGCAAAATTTTGGTTGTGAGCGTCTGTAATGCTGATTTTAAATACAGTTTACAATGCATTTTGCTAGAAAATATTTAAAAGAAAACAGTTGTTTTTTGAACGGACAAAATAATTGTATTGGTTTATTGTTTAAATCATAGTTGTATTGGACAAAAAATAGTTCTATTTTGTCCAAATGTACAGTATATGGCCGACTTGGACAAAATAATTTGGAAGTTTGTACCAGTACTTTAAGTATGAGAGCTGGGTCAATGGTTCTTGGGCCGGGAGGTATTCGTATCCCGATTCTTTCATTTTGTTTCTCCAAACAGAGTGAGCCGGATGGCCTGGGGTGGTAAAATGTTAAGAAAATACGGTTAAGGTATTGATTGGTCAGTTTGAAGATCCATTTTTCCATCCACGGACGGAACTTTTATAATTTTGATCGAACAAATTAAATCTGTAGGTTAAATGAAGGAATGATGGGACCATAAAAAGACAGAGATACGAATAAAATAAGAGAGATAAATCATGCATAAAGCATTGAGTATGATAGACTTTCCAACTGAAACGCAATTTTATGTAAACATCACTAAAATGTGATGCATTCATCAGAGCTGATACATTTTAAATTATCACAGTACAAGAATAATTTATTATATTTGAAAATTTAAAACTTCATAGAAAAAAATGAACTTTATTCAAATGGCGAATTATAAAACGACTGGCTCTCTGTGTAAAAGCAATGACTATTATTCATATCACTTTTAATCCAGACTCCAGATCTAAATCATTGTGCGCGAAGAACATTCAGCAATTCTTATACCACTCATCTTACAATCATTTGTTTACATCCTGCATACATTAAAATCAGGCTTGGTTGTAGAAGTCATCAAAGTTTGATGATCATGTAAACTCAAATATATTGAAATTGCGTTAGCACAGAATATAGATGCACAGAAAATGCACAGAAATAGAGCGATTTTAGGACGAATGCAACACTAAATCTAATTTTAAAATAACTTTAAAATTTTTACATTGGGAAAAAAAAGATGGATGCCATATTTTATTTTGAAGTGGGTCACGTGATTTCTTCATATGTAATGGGTGCAATTTATTATTTTAATTTTTATTTAAAAAACTATCGAACATATTTTGCTAAATTTTATAGATAAATTTTATGGGATAATTAGAATATTTTTAAAATTAAAATTTTTCGAAGCAGTGAATTGTAACTTTGCTTAAATGTTTAAAAAATTAGATCCCGTTGGGTTCAATATACTTCATTATTTCAACCCGGGTTTAATCGAAAACTAATTAGATGATATTATTCATTTATATTTCCATATGTCCCACTGATCGTCTAAATAATATACTAAAATTTCAGTTCGATAAAGTCACTTTTACGGCAGATATCATACGAACGGACAGACAGACAAAATGAACATAAGCACTTTTCACCTATGTTGAAAAATGTAAAAAAAAAAGAAAAAAAATACATAATATGAAGGTAGTCTTTCAGATTGGCAATGGTATGCTGATGTGATTTCGGAAGAGATTATAGGGACAAGAAGTTGGAATATTTTCTCAGAGGTTGGATGAATTAGAGATCCGAGATCGTACTCCTGGTGGGACTGTGAGTCTTTTACGAAGGTAAAAATAGTGTGCATAGTATTTAAACTTTAAGGAGCTTTTCGTATTTTATTTATATTTTTAACAGTTGGACCTCTAAATTGTTCCTGTGAGACCAGGATACGCTTAGACAGGCCTATGTGGATTTATGAGTTCTAAGAATGCAAAGGGCCCAGATTCCAATTTACAGTAGCCCTGACCCGAGAGGTCAGGAAAACCATAAAAAGGAGACTAAAAGTGAAACCAGAGTATTGGTTAGATGTCTAACCAATGAGGATGTGTTGCATCGTACTGAGGTCAATCAATGATCGCTGAAGAGGCGTATCTAGATCTCAGGCAAAAAGCGGTGGCAACAGAAAGAGGAAGGATGGGAATAGAGAATGCAGAATTAGTCGGGATTCAAGATATAAATTAAGTACTACAGAAAGATGAACAGAATTGTTTAGAAAAGTCGGACGCTCAGGTAAGCAGCGAGCTACAGACAAAATGCGAACATATGCATTAAGTTCGGCACAACTGCACAGAGAAGGTGCAGCAGACGAGATCCGAACATGGATCAAAGTTCTCAATAGTGCAGAGTCATGGTAGAATATGTTCCAAGTGTGGTGTGACGATATTAAAGTCATAAATCATAAATTAATGAAAGGTGGTTCCACAACCAATGACCCTCAAAAGTCTAAAGGCATCAAGAAGGTATGTGCTTATTAACATATATAAAATGTCATAATCAATTTTATAATAATGGAGTACCTTGTATCACATACCCAATCTCCTCATTAAATATAAGAATAGTTATTGTAATTAAAGTATAAATAGAATGTTCTTAATAAATCATGTTATTTTAAAGTTAAAATGGGTGCAGTTAATTGCGTAATATTAAGATAATATATTTTATTCCAGGAACTCGCACTAAAGATAATATGGTGGGTTTTATTATGCGGCACAATGCAATATTTACGGTTATACGATGTGCGACCATGTTCTAAGATTAATTAAATATTTTCTTAAATGTTAAGTTTAACTTTGTTTTCGCCTGTGCACCACATATCCTTTTCACCCAAATGCATCGAAAGGGATTGAAGCTATATTTTATAACTTTGCTTATAGAAATAATTTTGGGATCAAATTGATTGGTTTGATGACCCAACAAAATTATATAACAGATATTTACCAAGCTTGCAATTTTTTTTATTTTTTTATAAATTTTATTTTAACAAATAGTGTAATTTGCAGATATACTCCTACCTAGTGATAGATTCTTTCTGTCGAGGTGTGTTCTTTTCTATGAACTTGGCCATTGCAAACTCTTTTGCCCTGAATTGTGAAGACATTTGACATAGTATTTCACATGTAGAATCGGACTAGCAGTATAGTCGCCGAAAGTGTTTAAGAAAACAAGTTGATGATTCTGACCAAGGGAATCAATCATGTGTGCTGAACAGTCAAGTTTGGTGATCTACGAGGATCTGCGCGAGAGTAAGTGGGAGTTATCGAAAGATCCTGAAAGTAATTGGGAGCCTCTGCTAAAGTGTTAGGAGAATTTGTGTGATAATTGCTGTCTACCGTATTTGTATAATTTCTATGTTCAAGGTTGCCAGTTCATAGTATACACCAATTTAGAAATTACCAGATATAGGAAAACCGCAGTAACCTAGTGACAGTACTCAGAAATAGTACACCTAGTGATAGTGCGCAGTAACCTACTACCGCCGGAAAAAGTACAACTTTATACTTGTACTTTTTTATTTAAAAAAAATCTGATGTGGGCAACACATGACTTTCCTTATATAATGCAATGAATTTACTACTTTTACAGTAAAAAAATAGGTTTTTCTTATAATAGATACTAATATTCTTTCCAAGATATTGAATTTTCGACAATTAGTCGTCATTTTCATTGATTTAGCGTCATTTTTATCCATTTGGCGAGAGTTTCGTTAATTTGGCAACATTTCAAAAAGTCGCCAAGTTGGCGACATTCCGCCAAATTCGTCGCCAAAATCTCGCCAAGCGTTATGGACGAAGAAATAAGTTGTTCTTACAGCAGATAAATGACTATTGGCATTCAAATACAAAAGTATTACTCAAAGTATCTTTTTTCATGAATGGAACGAGCTAGATCCACGAAAATGATATCACGCAATTAATCGCATGGAATTACATATGAAGAGTGAACATGTTTCTCAATAGGAAATTTTTTTTTTCATTTTATATGACATTTTAATAATTTTTTTGAAAAATGTGCAATATCTCAAGAACGGTTCATGTTAGCGTTCTAAAATTTATGTCAATCGTTTTCTAATGAAAAATTACATAAGAAATGTCTATTTGCATAAATTTATTAGCGGTTTTGATTTTTTGACAATTTTTTCAAAATTTCATTCGAAAATTTATGGGGGTTCTGAACGTTCGATTGCGTATAAAAACAATAGGCTTCCAGTGTTTACGGATTGGGATTTTTGTACTAAATTTTGTTCGAATCGGTCCATTCGTTCGTCAGTTATCGTCTCCACAGACTCACTGACACACACATACACACACATACTTTCACACACACACACACACACACACACACACACAGACACAGACATCACTTCAAAAATGTTTGATTCGTGATCAGGGATGCTTGAAACGTGCTCTCCCGTCGAAAACTCGATTTCGAATTTTCGACCCCTTCACAATACTTTCCTTATACATTATGTATATAAGGAAAGTAACAACTCATTTTTTTCTAAATGTATACTTCACAAAATATTCAGTATAGTAAGTTGTTTTGTGAACAGAGTAAACAATTTTGATTTATTTTTCATAGTGGCCGCATTTAAATGTTTTTAAATAAAAATATTTTTTTTATAAAATGTTTATAAAAGCGAATTGACATTTAAAAAATTTAAATCATATGACCTGGACCACTGATATATGACCTGGACCACTTGGAAAATTATTGACAGTTCAAGCGAGAAATTAATCTTGAAAATAGAATTGCTTTATTTGCAAATCAGTAATATTATCTAACTTTATTCTTCAATCGCCGTCAGTGAATTGCAAGAATATTTAAATTCCTAAATTGCTCCAGGTATTTAGGTGCCACACGCAAGATATCAAGCTGAAATTTATTTATTAATTTTTCTAATTTTGGCTAAGAATTATTCTTGTAGCAGGCTAATTTAAAAGTTTTAAATTGAAAAGGCGCTTTTTAATTGAAACACTTTTTGAAGAGGAAATGAGAAATTTTATATTGCATTTTGTAATCTCAATGCAATATACGAGTATATCTCCATGACGGCAAATTTATAAAAAAATCTGATTTGGGCAGCACATGACTTTCCTTATATAATGCAATGAATATACTACTTTAACAGTAAAAACAGTAGGTTATTCTTATAGTAGCTATATTCTTTGCAATACATTGGCTTTTCGTCAATTAGTCGTCATTTTCATTGTTTTAGCATCATTTTTATCCATTTTGCGAGTTTATCGTTAATTTAGCAACATTTACACATGTCGGCAAGTTGGTGACATTCCACCAAATTTGTCGCCAAATCTCGCCAAGCGTTATGGATAGAAAAATAAGTTATTCTTATAGCATATAAATGACTATTGGCGATCAAATACAAAAGTATTACTCAAAGTATCTTCTCTCATGAATGGAACGATCTAGATCCACGGGAATGATATCACCAAATTTATCGCATGATATTACATATGAAAAATGAACATGTTTACCAATAGGTAATATTTTTTTTTATTTTACATGATTTTTTGATAATTTTTTGAAAAATGTCCAATATCTCGAGAACGGTTCATGCTAGCGTTCTAAAATTTATGTCAATCGTTTTCGAATGAAAAATTACATAATAAATATCTATTTATGTAACTTTATTAAAGATTTTGATTTTTTAATAATTTTTTCAAAATTTCACTCGAAAATTTAGGGGAGGGTTCTGGACATTCGATTGCGTATAAAAACAATAGGCTTCCGGTATTCATAGATTGTGATTTCTGTACCAAATTTCATTCAAATCAGTCCATTCATTATTCAGTTATCGTCTCCTCAGTCTCATGACACACACTCACAAGCACAGATACTTTCAGACACACACACACACACGCATACATCATTTCAAAAATGTTCGATTCGTGATCAGGTATGCTTGAAACGAGCTCTCCCGTCGAAAACTCGAATTGGAACTTTCGACCCCATCACAATACTTTCCTTATACATTATTGTATATAAGGAAAGTTATATTATTATTATAAACCGAAAATCATTTTGAAATATTACTGCATATTTTTATAAATTCTGTAATTTTACTTAACTTTATGTAACCCACGTAAATAAATTTCAAAGTGAATGGCATTTTTATAAAATATTTTCCTTTTATATAACCTCCAACTCATTAACTAAACTGCATTATAAGTACGAGACGCCAAATTCTTAATGAAGTGTTAACAGTAGTTAACAGTTAAAGATAAATTAAATTCTTGAATTTTTAGAAAGAAATGGTTATTTTTAGAGCACAATTTAAACTCTCAATAAATTTCGAAGATATCATCCGTTTAAATTTTTTTATTTTGAAGTGTCAGATTTATTAATATGTAACTTCATCATATTATTGTACTTTTTTGGTTGATCGCACACAACAGAGCATTACCTTTTATTGAACTGCAATTTTCCATACGACTATGTGATTATCGTACATGTTTGCAATAGTGGTAGGTGACGATATGTATATTTTTGGCATAATAAACCTACTTTTTCAGCAAATTGTTATATATATAATCACTGATACAGAAAATGCATTTTCAATAGCACGATCCTTAAATTAAACTCATGTGAATTTATAATTTGTTATAAAAGACTTTGCGTACAATAAATGCAACCACACGAGATAGATTTTCATTCAGAACAGGCACATCACTGCACTTTAAAACGCACATTACTGCGTTCCATTCGATATACATACGTTTATGAAATTCTAATATACCTTATTTATAAGTTGCATGAATGGCCATGTTTTCGTTATATCTTTCAAATGTGTAGCATAAATATCTCCTAGAAAAACTTACGATGAACATTCTTGTTTTGTCATAGAAGATATCTTCTGCTCCATTATGCCGAGCATTACTAGGTTACTTTGCATCATATTCACGTACAGAGTGGCGCTATCTCCTCATGTTCCATGAAAGACAGTAATCCTCCAAATCCTAGTAGGAAATATAATGTTCATAATAGCAATCGAACCGATTTTTAAATTTTGTCTCTGGAATTAATGATACATAGAAATATTAATATCTTCGCTTTTGAAAACACATCATTGCATTGAACTCGACATACATAAGTTTATACAATTCAAACATAAATTTTTAAAAGTTGCATAAATTGACATTTTATCGTGATATATTTCAAATGTTTCGAATAAATATCTCCTAGAATAACTTACGGTGAAAATTATTGTTTTGTCATAGAAGAGGTTTACTGCTCCATTACGCAAAATATTATAAGGATACTTTACATCATATCCACGTACAGAGTGACGTTATCCCTTCATATTCCATGAAGGGCAGTAATTCTCCAAATCCTTGTAGGAAATATAACATTCATAATACCAATCAAACTGATCTTTAAATTTTGCCTCTGGAATTAATGATGCATAGAAATATTAATTGCGATAAAACCATATAATTGGAATTATTTATTATTTATGATTTTTTTTGTTTGTTTAATTTAAACTTTTTCAAACGAAACAAAAGTTCATCCATGCTATGTTTGGGAGAAATATCTCCTTAAAATTCTTACGATGAAAATTCTTGCTTTGTCATAGAAGAGATTTACTGTTCCATTACGCCGAATATTAAGAGGACACTTTACATCATATTCACGTACAGTGTGACGTTATCCCCTCACGTTCTATGAAAAACAGTAATCCTCCAAATCCTTGTAGGAAATATAACGTTCATAATACCAATCAAACTGATCTTTAAATTCTGTCTCTGGAATTAATGATGCATAGAAATATTAATTGCGATAAAACCATATAATTGAAATTATTTATTTATGATTTTTTTGTTTGTGTAATTTAAACTTTTCCAAACGTAACAAATCTTCATCCATATTATGTTTGGAATGAATATCTCCTTAAAATTCTTAAGATGAAAATTCTTGTTTTGTCATAAAAGAGTTTTACTGTTTCATTACGCCGAATATTAAGAGGATACTTTACATCATATTCACGTACAGAATGACGTTATGCCCTCACATTCTATGAAAAACAGTAATCCTCCAAATCCTTGTAAGAAAAATAACTTTCACAATACCAATCAAACTGATGCATAGACAGATTAATTGTAATACAACTGTATAATTAAAAGTATTTTTACTTTCTACGTAGTATTGAGAAAGTACTGTAGCCACGAAAATTTTCGATTTCGAGATTTTGATGACAATATGTATTTTAAGACCTCCTGAACACGTTTTGACTATTTTGGGAGTGATATCCGTCAATCTGTTTCATGTCTCAGTTCGAATTCATGTGTACACTATAGCAACCACAAATATTAATGGATTTTCACGAAACTTTATATCTGGCTTTGTTATAAAAATAAAATCTGATGTGGGCAACACATGACTTTAATATATAATGCAATGAATTTACTACTTTTACAATAAAAATATAGGTTTTTATTATATATATTTATATTCTTTCCAAGATTTTGAATTTTCGTCAATAAGTCGTCATTTTCATTGATTTAGTGTCATTTTTATCCATTTGGCGAGATTTTCGTTAATTTGGTTACATTTACAAAAGTCGTCAAGTTGGCGACATTCCGCCAATTTTGGCGCCAAAATCTAGCCAAGCGTTATGGATGGAGAAATAAGTTTTTCTTATAGCAGATAAATAACTATTGGCGTTCAAATACAAAAGTATTACTCAAAGTATATTTTCTCATGAATGGAACGAGCTATATCTACGAGAATGATGTCACCCAATTTATCGCATGGTATCACATATGAAAAGTGAACATGTTCTTCAACAGTTAATATATGTTTTTAATTTATGGGATTTTTTGATAAATTTATTTAAATAATGTGCAATATCTAAAGAACGGTTCAAGCTAGAGTTCTAAAGTTTATGTCAATCGTTTTCTAAGGAAAAAATATTTTTATGTCAAATCGTTTTCTAAGAAATGTCTATTTGCGTAACTTTATTAAAGGCTTTGATTTTTTGATGGTTTTTTCAAAATTTCACTCGAAAATTTAGGGGGGTTCTGAACATTCGATTACGGTTAAAAACAATAGGCTTCCAGTACTTACGGATTGTGATTTTTGCACGAAATTTCATTCGAATTGCTCCATTAGTTCGTGAGATATCGTCTCCACAAACTCACTGACGCACACTCACACACACACACACACACACACACACACACACACACACACACACACACAGACAGACATCACCTCAAAAATGTTTGATTCGTGATCAGGGATGCTTGAGACGCGCTCTCCCGTCGAAAACTCGAATTCGAATTTTCGACCCCGTCTCAATATTTTCCTTATACATTATGTATATAAAGAAAGTAATAATAGAATTTAAAAATAGAAATTTTTGTTGAAATTTAAGATGGAATTTTTTAAAATCCAAGCGAAACTGTTATTTATTCGAAATTTTAAAGTTTTGTAATGTGCCAGTATAGGAAAAAATTTGACACCTTCGTGCATAAAAGGATTTATTTGTGGCTCAATGAGATTGAAACTTAATAATTTCAATGATTGCTTTGAAAAATAGCCTGGATATCAGTTCGTTTTTGTTTGTGACGTCATTAAACCCCCCTTGGGGGGCAAGTTTCTCCTCCCTGGTGAGGGAGGGAGTACATTGCCAAGTGTATGATATCAAGCGAAAGCTTAAAGTAAAGAATAGCATGCTACAGTTGAGCTTTTTTAAATGAAGGATAACATGCTATAGTTGCAATCATGTATGCACACAATACCGATGATTTTTCAATTTTTTCTTGCAAAATTTGAAACAAAAAATGGTTTCTGGTATATGGAAATCGAGTTAAGTCAAACTCCATGTAAGTTATTTAGTTTGCGTAACTCAAACTTTTCAAACGTAGCAATTATTCATTCACATCCGACATAGTATATATATATTTTGCTAGACATTGATAAGTTGAAATAATTGACGCATTTTTATGAGATCTAATTCAATTTGCAGTAAAATTTATTTGTTTGGAAATATCTAAATTGAACAGCAGCGAATATTTTTGTATTTCCTTGATGCAGAGTGAATTGTGGGGGATTTATAAACAAAGACGTGGTTGTTATATAGCTGTAATCTGTAATCACATATGGTAAACACAGACCTTTAGCGTCTTCTTTCAGTGTCTAGTTTTCAATTGAACAAATTGAATATTGAACTGTGTTTTTGTTTCAAATTTTGAATTTGTAACGCTCTTTTCATAATTTATAGCGAGGACATCAAGGTCTTCAAACCATGAATTGTAGGTGGACATCAATGAAAATGCATCCCGACCTGTTGTAAAAGTTTAAAAATTAAGTTATTAACAGTCAAACGAAGATATCATAATAAATGTTACGTTTTCTATTTACACTCGCGAAATTTGAGGAAGATTGAATGAACAGAATGGCAGAAAATCTGAATAAGACGAAAAATATCATGTGGGCAGCACATGACTTTCTCTGCAGACTCATATTCACGTTCTCTTTATTTCTTCAATAATTCATTAAATTGAGCTTAATTTCACAAAATAACACACATAATTATTTTAAATTACATTAAATTTGCACTCTTAATTCAGTCTTCGTATTCATTTGGTAATTGAACTTATTTTCAAAGGTGGAGTAGCGAAAATGAGAAAAAAAAATAAAATATCTAGAGAACGTTTATTCCTAGAGTAATGAGGTCGGTCTTATTATTTTAGTGGCCAAAATACATGTAGAATAAGTAGTTAATTCATGTATTTGACCATGATTTGTCTTTATTTTTAGATTTAACGATTTTTCGGGTTATTTCGCAAAAAATGGCAGACTCTTTTTTCGAATCGTTCCAAAATCTAATCAGCACCAGGTTAGTTCACGAGGGATTTATCTACAATATTTTGTGAAATGTGGTCAATTAATTTTTCAGCTAGAGTAGATAGAGGAAATTTTGGGGGGTTCTTTCGCAAAAAAAGGCAGGTGTTTTATCCCGAATCGTACCAAAATATAATAAGCACCAGGATCACCCAGAAGGGACTTAACTATCAAATTTTTGAAATTTTCCCAATTCGTTTTTCAATTAGATTGGATACAGAATCTGTACAGATACACAGACAGACTGACAGATAGGCACACATACAGACGTCACGCGAAAAATCGTTTTTTCGTGTTTTAGAGGTCCCAAATCGTGTAAATCCTCGGGACACTCCAGTTGCCATTTTCGAAACGATTCCAATATTTTCACTTTATATTACCATGTATTGCAGGGAAAGTAAAAATTAATAAAACAGTAAAGTACGCCACAAGTTTCCTTTGTCCACAATTTACTCCCCTACCAAATTTTAATAAATGTCATCGAATAGTTTTTACAACAGCGAAAACCATCATCAGCTCCTCAAAATTCTAAATGTCTAAATATTTCCAGAGTGGTCCAACACTAAAGTAATGGGGTTGGTTTTTAATCGTTTTGTTGTTAAACGTTAAGTTTAAAGCAAGGATTTCATCAATACATTTATTCATATTTAGTTTTTTATTTCAGACGTGGATGATGTTCGCGGACCATTTCGCAAGAAAAGACAGGTTCTACTTTTTGAGAAACATGCAAAACTCTAATTAGCACCAGGGTAACCCACAAGTAAAACAGTGAGTTGTTAAGTTAACGTGGATATACACATTACAAAGATGGACACATATACAGCTGTCATGCTACAGATAGTATTTCTGTGTTGTAGAGCACTCAAAATGTGTAGTTCCATAAACATCCTTTACATTACCATGTATGGCAGGGGAAGTAAAATATAACCAATTTAATAAAGTTTTATTATTAATGCTTTGAATGCTGCGGCAAGTTTTCATGCTATGTCAGTTACCAACGGTCAACGACTGATTATCAGAAATCAACTATTCTCGTTTTGGTTATTGCAGTGGTAATACAATCCATATTGATATCACTCACCTAAAAATTACCATTATATCTTTGTAGATACTGATGTTGATGATCCCGAGCCAGAACCGAAATCGGGATCTCGTGCTTACAAGACAGACATTATATGATTAGAGCAAAAGATAGCTTCGACTCCGAACTTATAATTCGGGTATCTTCGATCGTTGTCTTTGGCAGGAGTCGTCTGCTGCCACACACTCCCCCACCTGATGAAGAGCCCCGGTCGAATCTCGGCGAGGAGGGGGGTCACACAGAAAACCTCCGAGCGTTCCCATCCGAAACTCTGTCGAGGGGCTGAAATGGCCGGGACGCGTGTCGTATCCCGGGCGTGACGTCAGTTGCGGTCTACCAGGAAGGGAGTGGTAGTGCCTCTGTCTTCGTGATTTTCTGGGTGGTCCCCTTCTTCGCTGAAATTCGACCGGGACTCCTCATCAGGTGGGTGAGTGTGTGGCAGCAGCCGACTCTGTTCCTGCCAAATACATCGATCGAAGATGCTAGGATACCCGGATTATAAGTTCGGAATGGAAACTAGCTTTTGCTCTAATCTTATAATGTCGGTCTTATAAGCACGAGGTTACGAGTTCGGGGCTGGCGACTCTCAATCGCTACATCTTCATAGTGTAATAATATTTTAAAATTTGACGAAAGTTTGTTTCAATTCACTATGTATAAAATAATTCCGTTCTAGGTTTTAAATGATTTTTAAAAGCTGTATTCGATGGCGACAATTACATTTGATAGTGCTTTGACAGTGCTTTATTGTTATTACATCTCTCATACACGCATATATACATTGATACACAACACTTTCAAAAGCAGAACTACATATAAAAGAGGTTTAAAATATGTCTATGAAATTCCTAATCATGCAATTCTATTAAAATTTTGAATATTGAAATGTTTTTAAAAACACAATTTCTATAAACCGTATTTAAAAAAATCTGATGTGGGCGGCGCATGACTATCCCTGCAGACTTATATTTACGTTCTCTTCATTTTATTTAAATTTAATTCGCTTTTAATTCAATTTTCGTTCTCATTTGGTAACTGAACATATTTTCAAAGATGGCGTAGAGAAAATACAAAAAAACTAAAATATCTCGAGAACGGCTAGTTCTAGTGTAATGGAGTTGGTCTTACTCTTTTCTTCGTTAAAAATTACGTATAAAACAAGTATTTAATGGATATATTTGAGCATACGTAATTTTTTATTTTAGATTTTGGCGATTTTTGCAGTCCATTTCGTAAAAAAAGGCAGGTTGTTCTTTTCCTAATCGTACCGAAATCTAATCAGCACCAGATCATCCTACAAGTAACTTATCTTCCATATTTTATACAATTTGGTCAATTAGTATTTTAGCTAGAATGAATGGATACATGAAATGTTTGTACAATTTCGCAAAAAAAAAGGCGGGTTCTGTTTTTACGAATCCTACCAAAAACTAATCAGCACCAGGGTCTCACCCAAGTGAATATCAAACATATCAAATTCATCCACATATCAAATTTTATGAAATTTGGTCTGTCAGTTTTTGAGTTACAGTGGATGCATTCATTGCGCAGACACACAGACATACAGACACACAGACAGACAGACACACACACACACACACACACACACACACACACACAGACGTCAAGCTAAAAATATTTTTTTCGTATTCTAGATGTCTCGAAACGTGTAGATCCGTCGAAAACTCGAGTTGTGATTATCAGCATGATTCAATACTTTCCCTATACATTACCATGTATTGCAGGGAAAGTAAAAAAAAATAAAAACACGCAATTTCAAAAAATACACAGGGCATTTTCGTACCATCCCACAGTAAGAGAACCGACCGTTCCTCTTTGCGACAAAAATTTCAAATCAAGGATTTCAAATATCCCGATTCCCTGAAATGCTGCCAGAAAATGTCATACTTTTGAAATAAACATGACGGATGATATCCTGAGATCGGAGAATGGTGAAAGCATGGTAAAAGTCACATTTGTGCCAGTTGCAGCGTGAAGGCGGAAATAGCTAGCTTATGTCCAGAAAATAATAATTTTGCATTTCATTTATCACCTGGAGGAAACTCGGAGGTGTTTATTTATTTATAAAATATATCATTTCTCTCTCTTTTTTTTCCTGCTACATTTTGATAAAGTAAGAAATTGTGAACGAATTGCGGAAAATGCAATATGCGAGTTAGATTTTTCTGTACGAATGTGATTTATTGAATTCCAGTATTGGCTGCTTCGTTCATCACCAATGAAGAATAATAGTTTTAAATTAATCTTAGAAAGTAATATAAGAAATATACGCATAAATTTATGAGTATATCGTTCATTATGACTTTCTTCGCAATAATAGTATATGTAAAGGTAATGTGTTGCAAAATTGTCTAGATTCACACAATTTGAGAAATCTTGAATACAAATTAAGCATTTTTACTTTCCTTATATACATAATGTTTAAGGAAAGTTTTGTGACGGGATCGAAAATTCGAATTCGAGTTTTCGACGGGAGAGCACGTTTCAAGCATCCCTGATCACGAATCAAACATTTTGAAGTGATGTCTGTGTCTGTGTGTGTGTGTGTGTGTGTGTGTGTGTGAAAGTATGTGTGTGTATGTGTGTGTCAGTGAGTCTGTGGAGATAATAACTGACGAACGAATGGACCGATTCGAACAAAATTTCGTACAAAAATCCCAATCCGTAAACACTGGAAGCCTATTGTTTTTATACGCAATCGAACGTTCAGAACCCCCCTAAATTTTCGAATAAAATTTTGAAAAAATTGTCAAAAAATCAAAACCGCTAATAAAGTTACGCAAATCGACATTTCTTATGTAATTTTTCATTAGAAAACGATTGACATAAATTTTAGAACGCTAACATGAACCGTTCTTCAGATATTGTAAATTTTTCAAAAAAATTATCAAAAAGTCATATAAAATTAAAAAATATATATATCCTATTGAGAAACATGTTCACTTTTCATATGTAATACCAGGCGATAATTTGGATGACATCATTCTCGTGGATCTAGCTCGTTCCATTCATGAAAACAGATACTTTAAGTAATACATTTGTATTTGAACGCCAATAGTCATTTATCTGCTGTAAGAATAACTTATTTCTTGGTCCATAACGCTTGGCGAGATTTTGGCGACGAATTTGGCGTAATGTCGCCAACTGGGCGACTTTTTGAAATGTTGCCAATTTAACGAAAATCTCGCCAAATGGATAAAAATGACGCTATATCATTGAAAATGACGACTAATTGTCGAAAATTCAATATCTTGGAAAGAATATTAGTATCTACTTTAAGGAAAGCCTATTCTTTTACAGTAAAATAGTAAATTCATTACATTATATGAGGAAATGTGTTGCCCACATCAGATTTTTAATTATACGTTTGTCTGTCTTATTTTGAGTTTGGGATTACAATAACTCTTAAATAAATTTGTAGAGTCCACTTCGATGATAAGAGCTTTTAATTTCATCCCAGTAGTTCAACGGTAGAGCATCGGCTGGCCGGATATCCAGGGTTCCTCAATTAGTCAGCATTTTCATTGATTTAGAATCATTTTTATCAATTTGGCGACGTTTTTGTTAATTTGACCACATATCTGAAAAGTCGCCAAGTTGGCCACATTCCGCCAAATTCGTCGTCAAGATCTCGCCAAGCGTTATGGACGGAGGAATAAGTTATTCTTATAGCAGATAAATGACAATTGACGTCCAAATACAAAAGTATCTTTTCTCATGAGTGAAACGAGCTATATCTACGAAAATGATGTCACAAATTTATCGCATGATATTACATATGAAAAGTGAACATATTTCACAATAGTTAATCATTTCTTTTTCATGTGATTTTTTTAAAAATTTATTTGAAAAATGTGAAATATCTAGGGAACGGTTCATGTTAACGTTCTAACGTTCTAAAGTTTATGTCAATAGTTTCCTAACAAAAAATTGCAGAAGGAATGCGTATTTGCGTAGCTTCATTAAATGTTTTGATTCTGTGATGATTTTGTCAAAATTTCACTCTAAAATTTAGAGGATATTAAACATACAATTGTGTTTAAAAGCAACAGGATTTTTGTATTCACAGATTGTAATTTTCGTAAACAAATTTTAGTCAAACCACACCATTCGTTCGTGAGATATCGTCCAAACATCACCTCAAAAACGTTTGATTCGGGGTCAGGGATGCTTGAAACGTGCTCCCCCGTTGAAAACTCGAAATTGAATTTTCGACTACATCACAATACTTCTCTTATACATTATACTATGTGTATAAGAAAAGTAATATAGTGTTAGAAAGTAATATAATTGCAGTGTCCTCGCCTCGTGTTACTGCCATGCCATCTAATTTCAAATTAATTATATTTCATCGAGTAAAATAGAATATTAAATAACATAAAATCTATTTTTGGAACAAAAAATACATGAAAGCAATGATATGAAATAAGTGAAGAGTTGAGATTTCTACAATTGAATTGATAAGCATTCCGCCTCCAATCTTTGAATAATAGAACCCATCACTGGAAGTAATATAAAGCTTTAATCGAATTCTCGGATATTCTATGATATTCTTTTTCTTCATCCGTTGAAGTTAAAATGTATATGCGCGTCTTTTTAAATTGTTTTCTGGACTGTTTAGGGATAAAGTACTTTAAGTGAAGCGTCATTTTCGTGGAAAGTCTTATTTGATTTTTTCTAAAATGATTAAATAAGTGAAATGTCACAGACTATAAAGGGATATTTATGAAATAATGAGAAAAATTTAAAGTATTTATGCAAAGTAAATATACTGTTATCGATATGTCTGTCATTGCATACGTTCATTGACAAAAAGGAACATTACATTTAAAAAAAATCTGATGTGGGCAACACATGACTTTCCTTATATAATGTAATGAATTTACTACTTTTACAGTAAAAAAATAGGTTTTTCTTATAGTAGATACTAATATTCTTTCCATGATATTGAATTTTCGACAATTAGTCGTCATTTTCATTGATTTAGCGTCATTTTTATCCATTTGGCGATATTTTCGTTAATTTAGCAACATTTCAAAAAGTCGCCAAGTTGGCGACATTCCACTAAATTCGTTGCCAAAATCTAGCCAAGCGTTATGCACTAAGAAATAAGTCATTCTTACATTAGATAAATGACTATTGGCGTTCAAATACAAAAGTATTACTCAAAGTATCTTTTTCCATGAATGGAACGAGCTAGATCCACGAGAATGATGTCACGCAACTTATTGCATGGTATTACATATGAAAAGGGAACATGTTTCTCAGTAGGAAATATTTTTTTTTATTTTATATGACTTTTTGATAATTTTTTTAAAAATGTACAATACCTCGAGAACGATTCATGTTAGCATTCTAAAATTTATGTCAATCGTTTTCTAATGAAACATTACATAAGAAATGTCTATTTGCGTAAATTTATTAGTGGTTTTGATTTTTTGAGATTTTTACAAAATTTCATTCGAAGATTTAGGGGGATTCTGTACATTCGATTGCGTATAAAAACAATAGGCTTCCAGTGTTTACGGATTGTGATTTTTGTACCAAATTTGGTTCGAATCGGTCCATTCATTCGTCAGTTATCGTCTCCACAGACTCACTGACACACACACACACACATACTTTCACACACACACACACACACATACTTTCACACACACACACACACATACTTTCACACACACACAGAGACATCACTTCAAAAAGGTTTGATTCGTCATCAGGGATGCTTGAAACGTGCTCTCCCGTCGAAAACTCGAATTCGAATTTTAGACCCTGTCACAATACTTTCCTTATACATTATGTATATAAGGAAAGTAACAAAGCTGGAGTGAATATTTTTTGGCCACGAGGATCGAATGTCTAAAATATATTTATTTTCTGTGCGGAAATAAAAATCAGAGTCCCTATTATATTTAATGAAATCTGGTTATACACGAAATTTAAACCCAATTCTGTCTCTTTCCAAAATTGCATATTCTGAATTAATGTTCAATAACATCCTGACTTACTAAAAACCAACTTACATTGACGTGCAATCTTCCAGTTAAATTTCCTATACAATATTATTAAATATTTACGTATGCTTAAACCCATAAAGTTGCTCTTTTAGAGGTTTCTTAATTACACCGAAGAACGTCCAATATGCTCTGATATAAAAGTAGTATATTTTCACTAATTTGAATATGCTGATCAGAAATATAAACTTTAAAACCATGGATTAGCCTTAGTTGCATTCCTTACATACATAATGTATAAGGCCAGTATTGTGACGGGGTCAAAAATTCGAATTCGAGTTTTCGACGGTAGAGCACGTTTCGAGCGTGCCTGAACACGAATCAAACGTTTTTGAAGGGATGTCTGTGTGTGTGTCAGTGAGACTGTAGAGACGATAACTGACGAACGAATGGACCGATTCGAACGAAATTTGGCACACAAATTACAATCCATAAACACTGTAAGCCTATTGATTTTATACGCAATCGAATGTTCAGAACCCCCCTAAATCTTCGAGTGAAATTTTGAAAAAATCGAAACCTCTAATAAAGTTAAGCAAATCGACATTTCTTATGTAATTTGTCATTAGAAAACGATTGACATAAATTTTAGAACGCTAACATGAACCGTTCTCCAGATATTGCAAATTTTTCAAAAAAATTATCAAAAAGTCATATAAAATTAAAAAAAATATTTCCTATTGACAAACATGTTCACTTTTCATATGTAATACCATGCGATAAATTTGGTGACATCATTCTCGTAGATCTAGCTCGTTTCATTCATGACAAAAGATACTTTGAGTAATACTTTTGCATTTGAACGACAATAGTCATTTATCTGCTGTATGAGTAACTTATTTCTCCGTCGTAACATTTGGCGAGATTTTGGCGACAAATTTGGCGGAATGTCGCCAAATTGGCGATTTTTTAAATGATGCTAAATTAGTGAAAAACTCGCCAAATGAATAAAAATGACCCTAAATCAATGAAAATAACGACTCATTGACGAAAATTCAATATCTTGGAAAGAATATAAATATCTACTATAAAAATAATATTTTTTTTACTGTAAAGGTAGTAAATTCATTGCATTATATAAGGAAAGTCATGTGCTGCCCACATCAGATTGTTTTTTTAATTGCGAACACCAATTCAGGAATTACAAAAAATTTCCAGAAATCCTCTTGAAGCACTACGAAAGAATAGGTGCAACATTCCAATAAAGATACACTTTTCACACTCTATGGATTTCTGCCCGATTTATCACGGTACTATATGTGACGTACACAAGGAACGGTTTCATAAAGATGTTATACTGTCCTCGAAAAATGGAATGAAGGTAAATCGAAAGCAGCAGTGTTAGCTGACTATTATACGACCCTTGTCTAAGACGCTCCGGCAACTGATTACAAGCAACAAGCCTCCTGTGTGAGTTTTTTAATTGGATATGTAGTGCAAAGCTTGTTTTACAGATATTTAACAAAACTAGAGTTAATCTGGTTTTTTAACAGCCATTTTCAGATTCAACAGATCTAAAGGTAACTCGGTTTAATTTCAGAGATTTATAAAATGTCAAAATGTGTTCTCCAGTATTATTTGAACTAAATTAAATAAGCAATAGTTCAGTTGAACTTGATACATTCATACAATTGCGCTAACACACACAATTCATTCGTTTAATAAAGTTTATAAGAAATGTCGAATAGCCTTCTCCCCGCACATATTAAACTATTACCATTTCTCTAAAAATTACCATTGTTTCTCATAGGAAATATTGGTATGAAAATCTCCTATTTCCAATAACTTGTGTTCTAATCATGCGGATCATAAAATTCTTTATCTACTTTTATGTATTTTCATAATATATGCAAGCATACAATATCATAGAAATACGTACATTCATTATTGAGTTATTGTATTCACGACTATAATCCATGGACACATATAGGGATATAAATACAAAAGTATTCGAGGTGTGTGCTGAGTGCTGTTACGGCGTGTCTTTTTTTGACGAATCTTCAATTCGAAAATTTTCAGAACAGCAACTGCTTACATAATAAAAAAAAATCTGATGTGTGCAGCACATGACTTTCCTTATATAATGCAATGAATTTACTACTTTTACAGCAAAAAAAAAAAGGGTTTTCTTATAGGAGATACTTATATTCTTATAGTAGATACTTATAGTAGGGGTTTTTCTTATAGTAGATACTTATATCCAAGGTAATGAATTTTCGACGATTAGTCGTCATTTTCATTGATTCAGCGTCATTTTATCCATTTGGCAAGATTTTCGTTAATTTGGCAACATTTAAAAAAGTCGCCAAGTTGGCGACATTAAACCAAATTCGTGCCAAGCGTTATGGACAGAGAAATAAGTTATTCTGATAGTAGATAAATGACTATTGACGTTCAAATACAAAGATATTACTCAAAATATATTTTCATGTGAATGGAACGAGCAAGATCCACGAGAATGATGTCACCAAATGATATTACATATGAAAAGTGAACATGTTTCTCAACAGTTAATATATATATTTTTTAATTTATGGGATTTTTTGATAAATTTGCTTGGAAAATGTGCAATATCTCGAGAACGGTTCATGCTAGCGTTCTAAAGTTTATGTCAATCGTTTTCTAAGGAAAAAAATGCTCTTATGTCAAATCGTTTTCTAAGAAATGTCTATTTGCGTAACTTTATTAAAGGTTTTGATTTTTTGATGATTTTTTCAAAATTTCACTTGAAAATTTAGGTGAGTTCTGAGCATTCGATTACATTTAAAAACAATAGGCTTCCCGTATTCACGGATTGTGAATTTTGTACCAAATTTCATTCAAATTGCTTTATTCGTTCGTGAGATATCGTCTCCAAAGATTCACTGCCACACACACACACATACTTTCACACACACATACATACACACACACACACACACACATACAAACACACAGACATCACCTCAAAAATGTTTGATTCGTTATCAGGGATTCTTGAAACGTACTCTCCCGTCGAAAACTCGAATTCGAATTTTCGACCACGCCGCAATACTTTCCTTATACATTATGTATATACGGAAAGTAATAAAACCTGACTTTGTATTTGTGCGTTATCGTCGTTTGTAGTGGAAAATCGAACCTTTGTACAGCTGTGAAATTCGCACAGATGTACTTTGGGATCCCTGACTTGCAGCTCAGCGATATTTTCAAAATTCGAATTAGTTAAAATATTATGAATATATAAAGTAAAACATAAATTGAATTAGTGTAGCATTTAACACGTATAAACCTTGAAATCCAAAATTACGTCGATCATTTTGCTTTCAAAATCCCATTCATTCGAGCAGATGATCTCCGAATACAAAATATATAAAAAAGGTGTTTTGTTTAATTGGCAGACATTTTGTCCAGACAAAAAAGTAGCTTTTTCGTAAACAAAATGGATTTAGTTTACCAGTTTTCTATTTCTGCAAATTTAAAAGATTTTTCTATTTTTTTTAGTATCATATTACCATTATGAGTAGTATAAAAAGAAGACAAATTTCAGATGAAATCTTGATAAAATTTAATTTTTCAATTTTACTTTACGAGTAGAAGACGCTTCTTTTACATTCTGTATAAATCCAAGATCCGCTTTTTTGTTTTCTGGATGTGAGCTGGTATTCGAAAAATAACATAAAATATATTAGATTAATAATTTCATATCGCAGTTTCTAATTATACTATACTTTAGTTTTAAAGACCACACATTTTATGTTGATATTAAATAGGCCTTGTATTCGAAATACACACTTCTTGATGATGCCAACGGCCCTACCGTGCTGATAACACCGGGTCTCGTTAGATCACCGAAGTCAAGCAGCAGCGGTCGCGGTTAGTACTTAGGTGGGTGACCACTTGGGAACATCGCGTGCTGTTGTCACATTTCGGGCGCGGTCGTCCGGTGGTTTGCGCGCTGGATTTGCACGCTGACACAACTGCCGCCGTGTTCACGCGGAGTACGATCACGTTAAACATGTGGGTCCGTAAGTCCTTCCGAGATGTTGGCGGTAGGGAAAGAAGGGTACGGTCCCTGTGGATGCCTCCCCCACTGGCTTCTGGTCTTAATTGGGTGGCACTTTCCGGCCGTTCAAACAGTTACCTTACAGCTTTCGGGTAGGTCGGACGGTCTGGGTCTTAACAACAACAGTTCTTTATGAGCGCTTCCTTAGGGCGTATTACGCCCATGCGTTATTTCTTTTTTGTTCTCAGCGGTCGTGTCGTCAAAACGTTGTTCAGTTTTCAAGAATTCACTGTATGCTCTGCTGGCATTTTAATCAGACGTTTGCATCCTAAATGCCAGGTAGCATCTGGTACGTTTTCTAGTTTTCCGTGCAACAGTATACTAAAGTAAGCATTCCATATAACGTATACGAAGTTCTTATTTTATAGTATATACAAAACCAGATGTTTTGCAATAGAAACTCAATCAAGAATTTCAAATAACGCCTCTCTGAAATTTTAACAGAGAAAAATGCGTTTCTGAAATAAACATGGCGAACGGCATCATGAAAACGGAGAATGTTGAAAGCTTGATAAAAATTCCATTTCTACGCGATCTGGGCGGAAGCAGAAATAAGCAAGCTTGTTTGCGGGAAATGATGTCAGAAAATTCTAATTTAGAATTGTATACATCGTTCTAGAGGAACATATGATGTATTTGGATTCGTAGAATGTTTCATAAATTTTATTTATTCCTTTTTGCATGCCACGTTCTGATAAGCCACGTTCATACCTTAAATTGTGATTTTGTTGAATCAGATGGAAAGTTGATTTTTGAGAAGGGGATAAAAATAGGATTTATTGAATATAATCAGACGGGGAGAAGGAAAAGGTCATATTTTGTAGAATGGCTAAAGATAAACTCTCAGAATAAGAATTCAAGAAATTATAGATGCCCAACATAGGCTAAATATAGTCCGTTACTATAGGCCCAAACTCAAATTTCGCGGAGGATGCGTGCAGTTTCGACACTGAACTTCAGTAACAGTTAAACACTAAAATATTTTAAGCGTGGTACTCATTGAAGCATGCTAATTACGCATCTATACAATCTTACGCAATTCCTGTCATGTCCCTTGTCCATTCCTGCCACATACTCTATCAATCCCACATTAATGCTTTTCACATGCAATCAAAAAACGCTTTAAAACTGTTGATGTAATACTTTTACCATCCGGCGATTTACAGTCTTATATTTTTGCGTTCTTTCTTTCTTTCCTTGTATTATTGCGGTATTTCTTTATTCGTTCTTTCCTCTGTAATTATTACAGTACTTTTTAAGTATCCTACCACTCATTTCTTTTTTCCTTGATTTTTCCTATTTCATTTGTACTCGCGTCGACTTCTCTCCTAACTTCAGCCGTGAAGGCAATTCTTCCTCAGTGCCCTCACAGCAAAGATCGTCACATGTGTGACAGTGACGTTCCAGTCACGTGACACCTGGGTCACAATGTGGCATTATATTTGTGACTTCTATGTGACGTTACGTATTAGTAACTTTGTAACTTCATTGTGACTATATTCTGTGATGTTTCCAGAATTTAATTAACACGTAACAATGTGACGACATTATAATGGCAATTACAATGAGACGTCACAAACAAGTTAATATGCGGCGTCACAAACGACCATGAAAATGATCAAAATGACTTCGCTGTGACCTCAATATGACATTGCCGAGACGTATTGCGACGTCCTGTGACGTCCCAAAGTCACAGTGTGACGTGAATCTTATGTCACTGTGAAAAAAAAAATGCTGTTAGGGTGATGCTGCACGTCCTCAGTGATGTTGCAGAAAGTTTGCGCCTGATACCTGCTACCCACCTGTTTACTAGCTACCCACGTGCTTGCCTGCATAAAATTGTTTTTTAAGAGGGACTTATTTAAGCAGGTATACAAGTGCATAAAATGAACATATCATGTTACCTTTTTATGTGTGCAACTGGAAATTCACCTGTTCCAAAGTGTCATTCTAGTGGCAGAAAATCCGGTTTTATGTTTTTACTCATATTATTTTGCACGTGGAACCTATCTTTTCAAACTTGATCACAAGTAATCTGTCTTTTTATTATTTAAAGATCATGACATATTGAAACCAAAACACATAAAATATGTACTGTAAAATATAATTAATTATTTATTCTGCCTATAAACTTTAAAAGTAATTGGATACCTTACTGCATACTGTGTTACTGCTTTATTTTTCACGAATGCTCTATGTTTTTAATTAGTGCCAGTATCTAATTATTACAAGATTGCGTATCTTTCTGTCAAAACTGTGAAAACATACTGACAAAAATGTCATTAGTACAACTGAAAAAAACTAACAAATTTTAGCAAAGTAGGATGGACAATCTTTGAGCCAGAGTATATACATTCAATACAGAAACAAGCACAACCCCGAGACGTAGATATACAGACACAAGTAGATATACAGACGTAGATATACAGCCGTAGATATACAGACGTAGATATACAGACGTAGATATACAGCCGTAGATATACAGACGTAGATATACAGCCGTAGATATACAGACTCACACATATATGCATACAGTGTTGTTGGGAAAGTCCATATTAGTTGTAAACACACCATCGTAATGTTCCGATAATAATTTGTATCTATAAAAAAGTACCTATAGGAAAAGTATCTATAGGAACGATATCTATAGGAAATGGTCACGTACAAATTGCAAGAGCGGTTCGTATTGAGTGCAAAACGATAATTGGTTCAAGTAAGCTTGGTAAATCAACGTATCTTTTGATCATGTAATTCAGCAACTCCTGCGATACTACTGAGGTTCTGTCGTATGTGTGGTTAAAAATGTTTATTTTTTTTCACATTTTCTATATGTGCGCTATTGAAGTTATTATCGTCTTGCATTAATTAAACACCGCTCTTTCATTATGTGATTGGAGGTTTTAGCCTATCTCTGCTAGTTTCTAAGTTAGTTTCCTTAAGTTTTGAAATTTGCCACTAGGGGCGCTGCACGTTCATTCAATCGATTGCGCATGGTCACTGTCCTATGGGTATACCTGACTTTCGTGCTGCTACGACACGAATTTTCCAAAGAACCATGCATATATATATATATATACAAATATACATACAGACACTCATCATGCTAAAAATCTTCTTAGTGTTATAGAATCCTTCTTAGTGTTTTAAAAATGCTTCTTAGTGTTCTAGAATGCTCAAATTATCAAAATTATTTGCAAACTTGCATTTCACACACACACATTTAAACCTATCACAATACTTTCCAAATACATACACTATAATAGAAGTAAATCAGTTTTAACTAAAGTAAGCTAAAACTGATAGCACACACACACGTCTGCTTTTATAAAAAATGTTTTCATTCTATCACACATGATATTCTAGATGCTAGTTTTCTTTTTCAATTTGTCAATTTCCAAAGTTTCTTTTCGTCATTCTTTTTCAACAAATTCCGACTTCCATAAAATAAAAGTTTCAGTACGTATTTTAAATCTATGCGATGCCATATTCAATGCTTTCCATGCGATGCGTATCTAAACACCAAAATAAAAATGACTCTGTGATATGGCGGCGGAGAATTTCTCGTCGTCAATTTCTAAACCTAGCTCCTCTTTCGCTTTATGAGGAAAGCACTTAAAGCTGAATAAATAAAAACTCGGCAATCCTAATAAAATTCTTGAAAAATGCAGATAAATCCCCAACACTTCTTCTATCTGGAAAAGGAGTGGGTAAAATTCCAGATAGCGTAATTTCTGGTCTTTACCCATTTCTTAGTATGACTTTAAATGCTTTTAAAATTGAAAGTATCAAATTTATTACGGTAGCAGATGCATAAAGTAATTTTATGGCAATTCTGTGAAAGGCGATTTAGATAAAAAAAGGAAGATATGTTTAAACGTCTTGGCTGTAATGCTTTCTAAACATTATATTGCGAATTTAGCTTGAGTGATTTCGCACACGTTATTTCCAATAATATGAAATATATAGGCTGTTCAAAATTTAAATTATAATTTTTCAAGTTCTTTTTAACAAATTTATTAAATTGTTTACGGTGCATTATGTTATTTCAAATGCAATTTGTATTTTAAATTAAGTGGTTTCAAACGTTAAAGGTTATTTGAAATTTAAGAAATTTGTTTCAAATGCTAAAGGTTATTTTACATTTTTATTTTTAACATTTTACAACATAGTTGAAAAGTGTTTATGACTTTGTTCATTCTGTCTGTCTATCTAACTGCCTGTCTGTCTGCATGTTACCGCGATAACTGCCTTAAAATGACTTTATCAAAATGAAATTTTAGTATGTTGTTCCGACAGTCTGTGGGACCTATTGGAATGTAAATGACTAATATCACCCAATTAGTTTTGGATTGAACGCGGGTTGAAAAAATGAAATACATTGAGCCCTATGGGACCTAATTTTTCAAACATTTTTTAAGCGAATTTAAAATTCACAAATTGTTTCGACAGTTTTAGGAAATAATCAAATTATCCCATAAAAGATATAAAAAAATTTCAGAAAAATATATTCATGTAGTTTTTAAATAAAAATTAAAATAATAATTACACCTCTTATATGAAGCGATCACGTGACCATTATATGAAGAGATCTCTCACGTGGCCTTTTTCAAAATAAAATATGGCATCCATCTTGTCTCAAAATCGTGATTTTTAAAATTCTTTTTAATTTATATTGAGTGGATTCAGGACCAGTGACGCTGGAAGCAGGAAAGAACGAAGAAAAACACAAGACGAGAGAACAAAGTTTATTACAAGGACGCATCACTGACGAATGTCGGAGGTGGTGCAGCTTCATATTTTGACGAGGATCCTGAAGGAGGAAGACTGACTTTATCCTCAAGAAACACCGATGCTTTATTCGTGACTCGAACCCGAGCCCTCTAGAAAGCAGCCGAAGACGCTATCCACTTCACCGCCTGGGCAGCACGGAGATTGTAAACACATCAAGCTGTTAGATGAGTTTTATAAGAATTTCTGAATTTCTTTACCGCAAAATTATTTAGCGCTGGAGTCTGCAATATAGTTGATATGAATAAAACAGTCATTGATTTTACATAGAGAACAGACGATTATATAGCAGACTTTTTCGGTGGAGTTTTAAGCACAGAGTGAAATTTTTTTACCTACATGGTTTTAAGTTTTTAAGTAAAATAAGTTATTGTAGTATTGTGATGAATAAAAGGAATAGAATAAATGTTTATGAATGACATTTTTGCTGCTTTTTCATAGAGAGCCAGGCAATTTATATTTTAATGACTTCATTTGAATAAAGTTCATTTTTTTTCGATGAAGTTTTCAAATATAATAAAGTATTGTAGTATTGTGATAATTTTAAAAATATTACCCCAGAATGTATCGCATTTTAGAAATGTTTAAATGCAATTGTATTGTAGTTGGAAAGTGTTTCATAATCATTGTTGTACGCATGATTGATCTTTCTTGTTAATTTATAAATTTATTTCAAATTTTCATTTCAAATGTAAATAGATATTTCAAATTTATTAAGAACACGGCAATTATGAAAGATGGTAAAATAACCATTTTAGTATACTAGCAACCTGTATAAAGTGACCAATTTTTTCAACGTAGCCATATGTTTCCATTATCCATATTTTAGAAATCTGTTCAGTTTTAAAGAAAATCGCCAGAGGAAGCAAGCAGAC
Source organism: Amaurobius ferox (assembly GCA_951213105.1). Taxonomy (NCBI): domain Eukaryota; kingdom Metazoa; phylum Arthropoda; class Arachnida; order Araneae; family Amaurobiidae; genus Amaurobius; species Amaurobius ferox. The sequence goes on along the minus strand of OX578138.1, from coordinate 94,409,369 downwards.
AATCAGAGAGACAGACAAAATCTAATCCAGCTTAAAGGTGTGATATCTAATCACTTAGCTCCTTAGCTTAATGTACCGAAAACAACCTATAATTGACCTCAAAATACAAGTTGTAAAACACAACTTATGTAGTATATATCTACCAGAAAAATTTGTACAAAATAGTTTAAAATCTATCGTAACAGCCACAGTTTTTAAATATTTCTTTATATAGATAGTGATCCTTTTGAAAATTACATACTAATTTATAAAACAGTTGAAAAATATTTCATACACCGTCTTTCCAAACCTAAAGTTCTTCCTACTTTTCCATGCTATTTTTTACAGTATAGAGAAAGAATTGTTTTTACGACTTCCTTGAAAACATTTAGAACTTTTTTACAGTGATGTTCGTCTTTTTGCCTGTCGTCTGACTATGGTCGAATTATTGTGTACAAGATACTGTCACAAATAAAAATAGATTTTTATAAAACTTTATATCCGGCTTTGTTAAAGAAAAATCTAGATCTAAATATATTTTCTTTTTTAATTCAAGCAAAACTTCGAAATTTTATATTTTCTGAGCATGGCAACATAGTATAATTTGGTGTAATTGTGAACAAGAAAGATCAATCATGCTTAAAGCATTGATTATGAAATACCTCCCAACTTCAATGCAATTTTATTTAAACATGTCTAAAATGCAATACATTCCTCGGTAATATTTTAAAACTTATCACAATGCTACATTAATTTATTATATTTGAAAACTTAAACCTTCATTGAAAAGAATGAACTTCATTCAAATGACGGCATTGAAATATAAATTGCCTGGTGGTTTAAATATCTCTAAAATGTGATACATTCCTCGGTAATAATTTTATAATTATCATAATACTACGATAATTTATTATATTTGAAAACTTCAAAAACAACTGAAATTCATTCAAATGACGTCATAGAAAAGATAACACGACTGTCTTTCTCTATAAAAGCAGCATTTCATTCATAAATAATTTCCCATTCATGTCATTCATCACAACACTATAATAATTTATTTTATTTAAAAATTAAGACCATAGAGCTACAAGTAATTAAACTCTATGCTTAAAACTTCATCGAAAAAAATCGTCCTTTTCTTTGCAAATTCAATGAATATTTCATTCATATCAGCTATGCAGACTCCATGAACTAAATGATTTTGTGTTAAAGAAATACAGCAATTCTAATACAACTCATTCTACATATTTTGCTGTTGACATTTTACATAGGTGAAAAATAGGCTCCGTTGTAGAAATAATAAAATTTGGATGAGCATTTAAACTCAAATATATTGTAATTGCTTTGTTTCAGTATGTAGATGCACAGAATTTAAGCAAAAATAAAGTGGTTTTCGGACGGATACAAAACTCAATATGAATTAAAAAGAACTTTAAAAATCACGATTTTGAGACAAGATGGATGCCATATATCATTTTGAAGTGGGTAACGCGGTCTTTTCATATCATGGTCACGTGATCGCTTCATATAAGAGGTGTTATTACTATTTTAATTTTTATTTAAAAAACTACTAAATATATTTCGCTAAATTTGTTTATAAATTTTATTGAACAATTTGAATATTACCTAAAATTTTCGAAGCAATTTGTGAATTTTAAATTAGCTTAAAAATGTTTGAAAAATTATGTCCCATAGGGCTTAATGTTTTTCATTTTTTCAATCCGGGTTCAATCCAAAACTAATTTGGTGATAATATTCATTTATATTCCCATAGGTCCTACAGACCGTCTGAACGACATACTAAAATTTCATTTTGATTAAGTCATTTTTACGGCCAGACGATTTATATTTCGATGACGTCATTTGAATAAAGTTCATTTTTTTCGATGAAGTTTGATGTTTTCAAATATGATAAATTATTGTAGTACCGTGATAAGTTAAAATATATCAGAGCAGAATGTATCGCATTTTACAGATATTTAATAATTTCAGTTGCAAAGTGTTTCATAATCAATGCTTTATGCATGATTGATATTTCTTGTTTATTTTTAAGGGGATCACATAATCTCTTTCTATTTTATGGGTGTAATTATTATTTTAATTTTTATTTAGAAAACCATCTAACATATTTAGCTGGAAATTTTTTATATATTTTACGTGATAAGTTGTGTATTTTCTAAACTTTTGGAAGCAAATTTTCAATTTAAACTTCGCTTAGAAAATATATAAAAATTAGGTCTCATGGGATTCAGCGTACTCCATTTATTCATCCCGAGTTCAATCCAAAACTAATTGGGTTATATTATTCTTTTACATTTCCGTATCGCCCACAAACCGTCTCAACAACATACTAAAATTTACTTTTGATAAAGTCATTTTTACGGCAGTTATCGTGAAAAACGTATAGACATAATGAACGTAATCACTTTTCAAATATGTTATAGAGTGTTAAAAATTCGAATTAGGGGTGAAAATGCTAAAAATAAAACTAAAAATTTGATGTGAGCAGCACATGACTTTCCTTATATAATGCAATGAATTTACTACTTTACAGTAAAAAAAATAGATTATTTTTATAGTAGATATTTATATTCTTTCCAAGATATTGAATTTTCGTAAATTAGTCGCTATTTTCATTGGTTTAGCGTCCTTTTTTATCCATTTGGCGAGTTTTTCGTTTATTTAGCATCATCGAATTTGGTGGAAAGTCGCCAAGTTGGCGACATTCCACCAAATTCGTTGCCAAAATCTCACCAAGCGTTATGAATGGAGAAATAAGTTATTCTTACAGCAGATAAATGGCTATTGGCGTTCAAATACAAAAGTACTACTCAATGTATCTTTTATCATGAATGGAACCAGCTAGATATACGAGAATGATGTCACCCAATTTATCGCATGGTATTACATATGAAAAGTGAACATGTTTCTCAATAGGAAATATTTTTTTTTAATTTTATATGACTTTTTGATAATGTTTTTTTAATATGTGCAATATCTCGAGATCATGTTAGCATTCTAAAATTTATGTCAATCGTGTTCTAATGAAAAATTAGATAAGAAATGTCTATTTGCGTAACTTTACTATAGGTTTTGATTTTTTGACGATTTTTTCAAAATTTCACTCGAAAATGTAGGAGTATTCTGAACATTCGATTGTGTATAAAAACAGTAAGCTTCCAGTGTATATCGATTGTAATTTTTGTACCAAATTTCGTTCGAATCGGTCCATTCTTTCGTCAGTTATCGTTTCCACAGACACTTTGACACACACACACACACACACTTCTCCACACACACATCACTTCAAAAATGTTCGATTCGTGATCAATGATGTTTGAAACGTGCTCTCCCGTCAAAAACTCGAATTCGAATTTTCGATCCCGTCACAATACTTTCCTTATACATTATGTATATAAGGAAAGTAAAAATATAAAACTAGTTTGGTTAATGCTGGAACAATTTCTATTTATCAAGTATCTTGACTCCAGATTCATTCTATCCGCCCTGTATTTTAGATCAACGTAAAACTAAAATATTTTAAAAAATTGGAATTAGAGGTGACAATGCAAAGGAATAACTAAGGAAATCAAGACCATTTTGCCTAATCTTCGATCACTGCTACTTTAATTAGAATCTTCCTATTTTTGTTTCATTCGATTCCTCTCAGCTTACATGTCGACGAAAAATATTTATTAATATTTAAAAATTTGATTTAGCAGGAACGAATAATTAAAACAAGAAATATCAATCATGCATAAAGCATTGATTATGAAATACTTTCCAACTGCAATTCAATGTTATTTAAATATCTCTAAAATACGATATATACAGCGGAAATATTTTTAAAATTATTACAATTCTACAATAATTTATTATATTTGAAATCTTAAAACTGCATCGCAAAAAATGAACATTATTCAAATGACGTCATTGAAATATAAATCGATGAAAAAGCAGTAAATATTTCATTCATGCACCTTTTCCCATTCCTTTTATTCATCACAATACTACAATAATTTATTTTACTTAAAAAGTTAAATCCCTGGTGGTAAAAGTAATTAAACTTTATGCTTAAAACTTCATCGAAAAAGTCTGGTATGAAGTCGTTTGCTTCTCAATGTAAAATCAATGAATGTTTCATTCATATCAGCTATATTGCAGACTTGGGAGCTAAATGATTTTGCGTTAAAAAATTCAGCAATTCTTATGCAATTCATCTTACAGCTTCATATGCATACATTCTCTAAAAGTAAAAATTAAGCTTTGTTGTAGATAATCAAAGTTTGATGGTCATTTGAACTCAAATATATTCTAATTGCTTTGTTTCAGAATAAAGATGCACAGAAATTAAGCAGAATTAAAGCGGTTTTAGGACGGATACAACTCTAAATATAAATTAAAAAGAACCTTAAAAATCACGATTTTGACACAAGATGGATGGCATTGGTTGTTTAAACTCAAATAGATTATGATTGCGGTATATCAAAATATGAATGCACAGACATTAAGTAAAAATAAAGCGATTTTAGGACGGATACAACACTAAATATAAATTCAACAGAACTTTAAAAATCACGATTTTGACACAAGATGGATGTCATATTTAATTTTGAAGTTGGTTACATGATCTCTTTATATGATATGGGTGTAATTATAATTTAATTTTTATTTAAAAAACTACCGAATATATTCTGCTGAAATTTTATTTATATTTTTTTGGGTATCATATCAATATTTCATAAAATTTTCGAAGCAGTTTGTGAATTTTAAATCCGCTTAAAAAAATGTTTGAAAAATAAGGTCCCATAAGGCTCGATGTATTTCATTTTTTCAACCCAGGTTCAATCCAAAACTAATTGGGTGATATTATTGATGTATATTCCCATAGGTCCTACAGACCGTCTGAACAACATACTAAAACGTAATTTTGATAAAGTCATTTTTACGGTAGTTATCGTGCTAACGGACAGACAAACAGACAGATAGAATGAATAAAGTCATAAACACTTTTCAACTGTGTTGTAAAGTGTAAAAAATAATTAAATAAATATCTAAATATAATGTGAAGGAATAATTAAATATATTGTGAAAGAATATTTTTATCTTATGAAGGAATAATTAAAAAATATCTCAATGATTTAGTACTTATTTCCACGCTAACCTGAATCTGATTTTGGTCTAATTCGATTCATCTCAGCTTCCAGAACGACGAAAATTCCAAATATTTCGATGATTTGAATAAAGGGTGACGATGCGAAAATATTTTTTCCAAAACTTACACTACTTTGCCTCTCAGAAGTAATAAAATTAAAAATATTATGTCATTTAGCTGTTAATAATTAAAACTGAAAAAATAGAAATAGCTTTCTAAATAAACCGCAATATAGTTTTGAGTGTTGTTAAACATCATTTCTCAACAATTAAATAATTTCGTCGTGAGGAAATTATATTCAAGACATCCACGAGCCATAAGTAATACGAGTACAACTTTATATACTGTCTCGGTCAGTCGGGATAAAAATCAGTGATGCAATCCTCTTGTAGAGCGCAGAAATGAGATTCAATACATTTCCCAATTAACATGTTAATAGAACATATAATATGTGCGCCGTTTCTTTGCTAATCTGAAAGGATTTCTGATATTCATAAAATTTTACAAAAACGTTTATTAAATGTTGATTTCACATTTAATGACTATTATTCACTTCAAACGCACGGAGTGCCGGTGGAAACCGCTAATTTCATTTAATTTTCTAACTCAAGTATCACCAAAACCACCCGATGGGTTTCAACGCGTTATTTATGGAATTAAGTGAAGGGAATATTCTGAATTAAGTGTTAAGAGCTACAGTGAATAAATATAAGGAATAACGAGAACTCAAAATTTGTGTCTGTCATTTCATATTTTGTACCATTTTTATTTTATTTCAAGAGCATCCTGAGTAACTCCGCGTGTTTCTGCTAGTAGACTATGTATTACAGGAAACATAAAAGCAAGTGTCTTCAAGAAAGAAGATAAATCACGGACTTTTAACCAAAAATCAATCAACAGCAGAACCTATCAAATATAAGTAATATATCATTTTAATCGAATTCCGGAGTATTTTATGATACTTTTATTTTTCATCTGTTGATGAAGTTAAAATGTGTATACGCTGTACAATATTTTAATCGAATTCCGGAGGATTTCATGAAACTCTTATTTTTCATCTGTTGATGAAATTAAAATGGGCATGCAGCCCCCCCCCCCGCCCCTCCAAATTGCTTTCGAGGCTCCATATACTGATAAAGCTACTTAAATGATTCCACCATTTTCGGGGGTGAATTCTATTTAAATTCTGATTTATTTTTAGGAAGATCAAATGAGGGAGGCATTATGGGGAAGAAAATAATATTTTTTTAAATAACAAGAATATCTGAAGGCGATTAAACTAAGGTAAAATATATTATTTGCAACGCTATCTCACAAGGACAGGTTCAGCTAGAAAGTATAAAGTAATTAAAGGGAAATACATGCATGTCATGATTTGTGTAACTTGTAGCATAACTGAACTCAATCCAGCAGACCCTGTTTTGACTTTGGAGGTATCCGTTTGTTATTTTGTTATTATGTGCAATACAGTACAAGGGCACAAGCTAAAATACAGAGTCAAGGACGGTGGAAGTAGGTGCAGTATAATATCTTCCCCAGCCTCAATTCAGCTACACTATTTAAAGCCAAAAACATAGCTGCTTCTCGCACCTAGCTGCATTCGAGTACCTCCGAATTCCGAAGCTCCTACTCGGCCTAGTAAAACCGCTGGTTGTTTTACACTGTAGTTAACGATACGAAAATGTAAATAAAAATTTCGAAATTGAATCATTTAATATATTTTTGAATATTTGTAAAAAAATATATAAAATTCTATAAGTTCCGCAGCTAGCGGCGCTTGTGTAACTCCGATTTCAAAGTCGCTAAATTGTTTACAACCTCCCGTGTATTTTTTAATGTAGCTAACGATACTGGAACGTGATTGAAATATTCAAAAATTCAAAAAAATGTAATATATTTTAAATAGTTATAAAAGCAATGTAAACAAAATCAGGTAAAAAACAAGGAAAACAAGTAGTATGTAAAAGGTTGTCGTCTCTTTCAAGAATAATTTTTAGGAGGAACCTGATAAATTTCCCATAAGCTTTCCAAGCTCGATTTCACATATGTGTAAACACTAGTACTTTAAAAAAATGAAAAAATGTTCTGTTTTTTTATTTTAGAATGACCGCCTGTTATACACTTTTTGAGGTATGGTCTTTGGAGGTATTATTCCTCAGCTCTTTAAATATATATTTCATTTGTGGTCTTATTTGGTCAATTTTGAGATGAAACTAAGCCTTTATTTTTAAAATGTAACAATGTGTGAATTAAGATTTAGGGCAAATAACTAAAATTGCGCCATTTACGAAGAGGGTGCAATTCTAGTTCAATATTAAATACATGTGACGAGTTTTAATTTACCCGTTAATATTGCTTTAACTTGGGCGTTCTTCAGTTGCATTTCTTAAATGTGATATCTAATAATACAATATAAAGTACACATTCCTGTGGTTTTAGTGTTAGCTATTTTGCGATAAGAATTTTTATAATTTTTTTTTAATGTGGCAAATTTGAATTGTATTGTTTACCACACATCGCGTAGGTACGAAGTTGGCACTTTACCAAAGCGAAAATTAATTGTGCTTGCATTTTCTCTCAACTACATGATAGACATAAAACGTCAATCTCAGCAGTATAACAAACTGACATCTCCACCTTAAATGCATAACTGCCTCATATCTTTAGGTTATGACAAATAACCACATTCACGACTAGGAAATATATAAACAGTTATACTTATAAGAGTAGTATATTAAAGATACAAATTTCGTCCGCTTTATATTTTGAATAAGTATACAGAGAGATTTCACGCATTAACAAGTGATGAAAAAAATCGCAGCTACACAAATGAAATAAAGAATGTAGATAATCGTGTTAAATAAAATTGGTGTCTTTTCTCCGCGTGAAGCAGTCGAAAGATGAACACAAATTATGTTAACTACTGGATGGCGAACATGTCAAAATATACTAGTGATAGCGCATCCAACTGTGGTGCAATTTTTTAATTTTTGATCAAATAGAAATAATTTTTTGTACATATGCTAGCTTTATCATACTAAATATAATAAAAAATAAAGCAGTTCATTTTTCTAACTTAAAAGTAAAAAAATATATATAATTTTTAATTAAATTTAAAAATAATCCATGCGCACTAATTTGTAATTAGTTAGTTCTCTTAATTTCACATTAGAATTACTTACCATATTAATAAAAAAAAATGTACATAACTTTCTGAATCCATCTTCAGGTTATTTTAATATATATATATATATATATATATATATATATATATATATATATATATATATATATATATATACATATATATATATATATATATGTATATATATATATTTATATATATATATATATATATATATATATATATATATATATATATATATATATATATATATATATATATATATATATATATATATATATATATATATATATATATATATTTATATTTTAAATCAAGAGGTCAATTTTCATAAAATTGTGCGTATGGCGAAGTTTTACTACATATTTATGTCATATAAAGTGTATCGAATTTAAAAATACATACACAATTTTGGTTAATGCAGAACATGTCCTACAAATTTCATACAATTACGTCAAAAATTAGAACGCATGAAATATTTTAAAGCTATGAAAATCCTGAAAATCCCATTTTGAGAAAATACATTTAAAGTGCACTTTTCAACATAATTTTTGCTGAATTACAATCTTCACCTGGTCTTAGTTTAAACGATTTGAATGCGGCTGTTTTGCAATCGATGTAAAATAACGTGAATAATAATATTGTGGCAATAACAAAATTTGTTAATTTTGTCGATTTTTGCTTATTTGAATGCCCACTGTGAAAAATCGGGATATTGGAAAATTATCTATTGAAAATCATTGCAGGACAAGTAATTGCTTTCTTTTTCTTTTGCGGCTACTATTTGAATTTTTCCCAGTTTTCAATCTTCATTTATGGGAAGCTTTTGATATTAACAGAAATCCCAACAATTTGCTTAATCAATTACATTACTCTTTGTGCAAAGGATAATAAAAACTTGAGCAAAGTATACAAGTACATATAACAGAGGACGCGAAAAAAAGAAACAGTTGGTGGAGTTATATACCCAAGACCTGAATTAAGAGAGAGCCAATCAGAAAACAGCATGATAAACCAAACACACAAGAATGTCGTGCTGAACTGAAAGATAACAGAAATATCCCGACAAGCGGAGTCAAATGAGAACAAGAATAAATTAAACTCAACAACAAGAAATAAAGGTTAATACGACGCATAAGAACCACAGATATACAGAGACAGAACGAAGAAAGTGAGGAGGGGTTACATGCGTTTCTGCCAGACCGCGATCAAAAATGGAGTACTGGACAATCCATTAACTATATTACTGGAATTTTTATGGATAAAGACGACCTCAAAGAAGTCAGGATCATAGATCGAAGTCTAGTTTTGTATGATCCTTAGTAATATTTTTTGTAACAAAATATTTCACCGAATTTTGGCATTACCCTTGGTCTTATACTTTTTATGCTTTCATTATCTAGACTATATCTTTTTTTTATTCTTTCTCATTTTACCATGTCATTCTTAACATTAGCTGACGCATTTTCTATTATATTTAAATGTTTTTGCAGGAATGTGGTAATTCTCCCATTCGGTGTACAACTCTCGTTTCGTTCGCACCCAAGAAGGAAACTCATGTCATTTCAAAACAGTTGTCTGCTTTTATTGTTCTATCTGTATAAACACTTACTATGTTGGGATTATTTAATTACTATTTTGAATGAACGATATTTTGACAAATTAGTATTTTGAAATATGATTCAGCAATCTGATTGTAAGAGAAATGCATACACGTATATTGAATTTCATTCAACGTATATAAAACGTTTACACAAATTTATTTAATTAAACTCATATAATACTTGTATTTCAAATTACTTCATTAGACGCATAAAACACTTTTATTTAAAGTTAGTTCATTATGTTATTACACTTATATGAAACTTTTATTTAAAATTATTGCATTTGACGCATATGCAATTAAAGCATATGGAATTTAGAGTATAGGGCAGCTATTTTTTTGCGATGAAAATTTTATATAAAAAATTTCAAAAAACCTGATTATCAAAAATGCAAGTATTAATTATTTATTTAAAAGAAGCCATGGCGGATAGCATTCTGAGAGAGAAGAATATTAAAAGCATGGTAAATGTCACAATATTTAGTAGTTATTTTCAAGCAAAAATAGAAATTTTATATGAAGGAAGTGGACAAAAAGGTAATTCAGAATTTATTTCTCGTTTACACGAAAATATACGACATTCTTAATACTAAATTATGTCATACATTCCATATTTTCATTTCTATTTACCATATTTAGATAATCTTTGACATTTTCCCTGGAAATATGAGTATAATTAATAAAATTTTGCTCGAATTGTGACATGTATGAAAATATTTGACACTTAAATAAATATTTATTTATCAAATTGCTTATTGATTTCGACAAATAAAAAATTAAAATTAAATTTTGAAAATTTCATAAGCCTAATGAGTCTGAAATTTATGAATGTTGAAACATTATTTCTAAGGGGAATTTTAAAATTCGAAAACTAAATTATATATTTATTATATAATACACGGTTTTCTATTAACAAAGTTCTTTGATTTTCTCTGCATTGCATAAGTAGCGATTTTCAACTATACTCAGATTTTATGATTTATACTAGCATTTTCAAAATATTACGTAAGGAAATTTATTTCTGTCTGGCCAATATAGGACTAATGCCAAGAACGCATATAAAGTTTTCACTCACTTCAGTGTTGTTGTTGAGACCCAGACCGTCCGACCTACCAGAAAGGTGTAAGGTAACTGTATGGACGGCCGGGAAATGCCACCCAATTTAGACCGGAACCCAGTGGGGGAGGCATCCACAGGGACCGTACCCTCCTTCCCCTACCACCAACCTCTCGGAAGGACTTACGGACCCACATGTTTAACGTGATCGTACTCCGCATGAACACGGCGGCATTTGTGGCAGCTTGCAAATCTTAGAGCGCAAACCACGGGGATACCGCACCCGAGATGGCCAACAGCACGCGGTGTTCCGAGGTGGTCACCCACCAAGTACTAACCGCGCCCGATGCTGCTTGACTTCGGTGATCTAACGAGAACCGGTGTTTTCAGCACGGTACGGCCGTTGGCCTACTCACTTCAGTGTGACGAATTTGATACAATAACGCCAAATTGGGGACTTCAGATTTTATTCTGTAATTGCGTACAATTCTGTGATGTGGACAAACAGAAAAACATAATTTCATCTTTAGAAATATAAATTTAATTGTATATTACTTTAAATGTGTATCAATTTAAGTGTATATCAATTTAAAAATGTAAATTTAAGTGTATAGCAATTTTTATATGCATCAATTTAAGTGTATATCAATTTAAATGTATATCAATTTAAGTGTATATCAATTTAAATGTATATCAATTTAAATACGTATAATTTCGTGTATTAATAAGTGGAACATGTGTGTGTGTGTATGTGTGTTGGCCCTTTATAATCTATAAAACCACTGAACCGATTTGGAGAACTTGAGATGGCAAGTTTCATAAATTCATAAGCACAAATTAATAAAGTTTCCATAGTATCATTCATTATTTGTACATTAAATAAATTTATGTATATGGATAAATTTCAAGGGTGTATAACAATTTTCTTAAAATTGTTTTTTCTTTTAATACTTGTAGTATTATGAGAAAAATAAATGAATATTATCTGCGTAGAAGAATGCATGATATGTTTTAACACTAAATGCTTTAACTAATCATTTTATTTTGGTTCGTACAATAATTTGTGTCTAAGAAAGCTGCATAATTTTTGTTTATCCTTTGCACAAAATGTTTGCACATTTGGACAAATTATTATTATCTGCATAGAAGCATGTGATCAGATTTTATTAACCTTTTGCGGCTTTGTGTCTAGAGAGCCAAGTGATTAAAAAATATTAGTTCTATTCAGATGTCGGATGAAACCCGACATTAACTTTTCATACTAAATATTTCTTACACCACTGTAAATGCTATCTATTAACTAAATACTAAATATTATAACGTTTATACTTATCAATATTTGGTCACAAAAATGGTATCGATAATGATAAGTTGGCGATCAAACAAAATTGCCGATGGTTTAGTTGATTATGAAAGTGATAGCTGGATAAGTAATCGTGTTATTGATGATTTTGAATATAATAAAACGTTCAAAAATGAAAATAGAAGTAAATTAATCATTGTGTTTTGTTGATATATGATTTTACGCGTTTTCTTTTAATACTGCGTTGTACGACTGGGCATTTCAGAACCCTGAAGCATTTATTTCTAATCACGTCCACAAAATGTCGATACAATCTTGACGAGGTACATAACATATGTCCAAACTTTTAATATCTTTTATAACAATATCCCTAGCTGAATTCATTATTTTAATATTTTCTTGGTGAGTAAGGAGTATTTCGTTTTTGATGCGGTTACTCAAAACCCCACCTCACGAACTGTCGGTGAATTTTAAATGTATGCCATATTTTTTTTCTGAGAATATTTACATTTCTGATTTAATCTTCTAATTTAATATTTACTTTAATCATTTCATATTATTTTAAAATTTACATGAAATAAAGTATAAGAATTTTAATTTTATCTGTTGTGATACCAGATATAAAAGCCTCATTTTATGATATGTATATAAAGAACTGATATAAGAAAGGTTTCACATTGTGAAAGAAACGTATTGCTCACCGTCAATTTCCAAAACTAAGAAGTGTCTATTTTTATGAAGGGAGTACTTACAGCAGAATAAATAAAACTTGGAAATCCTAATAAAATTCTTGAAAATGCAGATAAATCCTCCCTACTTTTTCACGCTTTATTACTTGAAAAAAAGAGGTGGTAGGAATGGAAGATAGTGTGATTTTTAGTCTCTTTCTGTTTCTCCGTGTGGCTTTAACTGCCTTTAACAGTGGGAGTATAAAATTTATCACCGTAGCAAATGCATAAAGAAAGTTTATAGCATTTCGTTGAATGACGATTTGGGTAAAAATATGTATAAAAAGAGACAAAAACGATTTGGTTGTAAAGCTTTCTAAAATATATTTTGCAACTTAATTTAAACTGTTTTCATTTATGAGAGCTATTTGATGTAACATGAATATTTAAAATGTTTATTAAATTATCTTAAATGTACTTTTAATTTACTGATACATGGATACATTTAATAAATTGTATTTATGATATGAACGTGTGAAGAGTATTTCAAAAATATATTATTTATGATTTCATATTGTGGCGACCGAAATAGAAAAAGAGAACTTTTACAATTAACATTAATTATTATTAAGCATTAAAGACATGGCCGTTGATTCATATAGTGGAATAATTATTAAACGTACATTGCTCGTTGTTGTGCCGCAATAAACCTTCCAATTATTTTTACTTTTTGTGTAAGTCCTGAAAAGAATTATTAATTAATATAAAAAGATTAGACTATTTAAACTTAAACAATATCATTCATTAACAACATCAATTTATCAAAAACATCAATTTAACTTAATTATTTTTAGCGAGGGGACATATGCGATCCGAATTATTAGATTTACGATAGTGTCTAGAACCTGCGATAATCAGAGCACATACCTTCCAGTTTAGTCTTGGGCTTATCATCTCTTAAAGGCTTGCATTAGTCTTATACTGCCATAACTCTGTGGTGTGTGGCTCCTCCTCGTATTTTTAATGCACTCGCCATTTGATCTACCTCCATCAATTTGGAACCTCTACGGGATACTCTACAAATCTGTCGGTTTTTTATGCATCTCTACCCGTGCTGTAGTCAAAATCGTGATCATTTTACTTTTCATGTCTGATCTCCATCTCTGCTTCTCGTTGTCTACATCTCTGATTTTGTCCACAACTCTGATCTTTTTCTTTTCGTCTCTGGTTCCTTCGGTGGGAGGGGGGGGTAGCTCCGCTCTTCTGCCCCTTGGCGCTCATTGGTTCTTCTTAACCCAATGGCATCATTTCACATTTAGTATGATGACCCAGCTCAGCCCCTCTGGTATTGCACCCCTAAATGTATAGTATTTTGACCTTAAAGTTCAAGTTGTCATAAACTCCTGCGCCAGCCAGACTATAGCTTTGTTTGCTATTCTAGGCACCATAAATACTCAAATAAAAGTGTCTCATGTGAGAACAATTTCTGGTCTCACACATATGCAGATATAAATACGATTTGTAATGCTTTAATTATAAATGCAAATATAGGTCAATAAAAATATGGTCACATAAATTCATATAATCAATTTAATTACATTTCACAATGTAATATCTTACTTGATAAAGGAAGATGTTTCTGTGTGTCTGTCTGTGCAGTCTATAACGGGAGATATAAGTGCCGTACAGCTATTAAATTTGATCCACTTGTACTCCAGAATCCAAATATATGTACCTCGACGTTATATTATTAAATTTTGAATTAGTTTAATTATTTTATAGGCTCGAATTTACTATGTGATCTATTAAAACACCATAAAAAGCATGGAAAAAATAAGGCTCGAATTTCATTAAAGGCACTTCGGCAAGATTATAGACAAGCGTTTCGCTTAAGAAACTGAGAATCCGAGACGGTTGGAGCTTTGGTAGTAGGATTTAAAAATCAGAAATTTTAAATTCCGAGTTTTACAGATAGAGATTTAAATTTTTACATTTAAGATTGCAGCGTTTGAAAAGATCTTTGCTGCCCCAACCGGGAATCGAACCTTGGATCTCCGAACTCGCGAGCTGACGCTCTACCGTTGAGCTACTGAAACGAAATTCCAAGCTCTTATTGCCGAAGTGGACTCTGCATTCTCCACAATCTAATGTCAGATTGGCGGGTAACTGACAATCTGACTGAACACCTCCTGCCAATTTTACCTCAGGTTAGCCACCTCCTACAACTATTTTTCCCTGGTGATGGTTATTCTCTCAATTTTATATCGCAGCTCTATCTTCCAGAGTCCAGTAAATCGGTACTAGTCGTACTAGATAAACTTTCAGACCTCCGGCATCTAAATTTTACTTTTCAATGATCTTTTTATCTATATTCGCAATAACCAATTTCCCATTTCTGAAAAATGGACGTACTTGTCAAGTTTAAATATAATGTAAAACTGTCTGTTTAATCACAATATTTTTCATCAATTGTTATATTTTTAGATCTAAATAAATGTTTGTTTGGTGGGATGGTAGACCTTGGGTGCCTCCTGAGTGCAGGAGGTATCCTTTCAGGCCGTGCAGCTAGATACTGTAAACCCACTATGTGAGTCGCACGGTCTGGGGTCTTCAGACCTCCGACATCTTTGCAATAACCTACAGGATTGATTTGTCCGGGTGACAGTATAAAGAACCTTGCTGTATCGACCGAGAATCGAACGAGGGATCTTCATAATTTTCCAGCCGACACTCTTCCGTTAAGCTACTGGGACGAAATTGCAAACTCTTATTCACGAGGTGACCTGCACATTATGAGTATTTCCTTAAAGTAATCACGTTTCTAAGATAATATATTCTAAATTTAGCAATTAAGATTTTAAATGGCTTTAAAACAAAATCACTTTAATGTACGGACTTGTGGGAGGGGTGGGGGTTATTAATATGTTAATTATAATATATCCAACAATGGATTTTATTTGAAAATATATATTAAAATGGTATTAATACGAGGACCGTCACCACACTATATATTAAAACGAACTTAGCTATAATTATCTTATTTTTACAAAAACTTGCCTTGTGATGAACATGATCCCAAAAAAGCTTTAAACATTCTACCATACGGTTTGTTAGTTTGACCCAGACCATCCAACCTACCCGAAGCTGTAAGGTATCTATCTGTTTGGACTGCAAGGAAGTGCCACGCAATTTGGATTAGAACCTAGTGGGGGGAGGCATCCACAGGAACTGTGCCCTCTGTCTCCTACCACCAACCTCTCGGAAGGACTTACGGACCTACATGTTTGACGTGATCGTACACCATTTGAACACGGCGACAGTTTGAGAAGAGGCAGAAATCGATCTTGGGTCGTCCGGGTGCAATGCCCACTTGCCAACCACTGAGCTATCGTGTCCCCTCTGTCATACGGTTTGCGATACGACAATTGTTTTTTTTTTTACTCAAATCCTATCTATTCCAATAAAATATTGATTTGCTGCCGGTCATCGGAATTCATCTTTAAAATCCCTGGAAACCCATACCAGTTACTTAGAGTCTTCTTCGGCCCTAATACAGCTGATGAAGGCTCTATGCAACTGATGTCCTCGTCTGCATCTTTGATGTCTGCTTGAGCCTTCAGCTATTAAATATCTTGCCCCTTTCATTTGAAGCGGTTTAGTTATTTTAAATATTGCTTTCAAAAATAGGTAAATACTTTTCGAACTACCCTGTATAATATTCTACATATGTCGTTACGGAAGTATTTTTAGAAGGGCATTTTATTTACCGAAATTTTATTGTAATAGAATTGTTAGAAATTATCTCCCATTAATGTCTGATAAATTCAAGCACATATAGAAATTTTACATTCAGTGTATTATGCATAAGAATATATCATTTTACTTTCCCTGCAATACATGGTAATGTATAGGGGAAGTATTGGAATCATGTCGAAAATCGCAACTCGAGTTTTCGACGGATCTGCACGTTTCGAGACCTCTAGAATACGAAAAAAATATTTTTAACTTGACGTCTGTGTATGTGTCTGTGCGTTTGTGTATCTGTCTGTCTGTGCATATTTTGTATCCACTCTAACTAGTAAACTAATGGACCAAATTTCATAAAATTTGGTAGGTAAGTCACTTGTAAGTGGATCTGGTGCTGATTAGTTTTGGGTACGATTCGAGATAAATAAACCCTCCTATTTCGTGAAATGGCTCGCTAAAGCTTGTATCCACTCTAGCTGAAAAATTAATAGACCGAATTTCATAAAATTCGGTAGATAAGTTACTTGTGGGACACCCTGGTGCTGATTAGATTTTAGTACGATTCCAAAAAATATAACCTCTTTTTTTTTGCAAAATGGTCTTCAGAAATCGCCAAAATCTAAAATAAAAAATTACGTATGCTCAAATATATCCATTAATCGCTTGTTTAATACTTAATCTTCACCGAAGAAAAGAATAAGACCAACCTCATTACACTAGGACTAGCCGTTCTTGAGATATTTTAGTTTTTTCATATTTTCTCTACGCCACCCTTGAAAATAAGTCCAGTTATCAAATGAGGACGAAAATTGAATAAAAAGTGAATTAAATTTAATTAAAATAGAGAGAACGTGAATATAAGTCTGCAGTGAAAGTCATGTGCTGGCCACATCAGATTTTTCAGTTTAAGTTGCAAGAAATAATGCTGATAAGACAATACACCTGACATACGTTCCTCTACATGTAAGAACATATTGTGTTGTTGAGACCCAGACCGTCCGACCTACCAGAAAGGTGTAAGGTAACCGTAATGTAAGTACATGTGGATTCTCTCTTGATTAAATCTTGCTATCATAATTATGAAAACTTATCATCAATGTTTCTGATATTTGCATAATATATATCTGAACTTTTCAGTCATAACTATGTATAAATGCAAAATATTATCTTACAACAATTAATAATATAAACACCTTGCTTTATCTGTCAATCTCTCTCTGGGTAACGCTTCTAGAAAATATTGATAAAAGTGTTTGAAATACGGATAAATATTTCAATTTTTATGATACTACCGTGGAGCTTTACATAGTGTATGACATCATATACTGAAAATGAGGTCATGATGTAGGTGACCTGTTTCTTACGCAATGCGATGAGTATACTTCTTTCACAGCGAAATTATGATGTAACCATGGAGCTTTGCGTAGTGTATGGCATCATATACTGAAAGTGAAGCCATGATATGGGCAGACCGTTTCCTACATAATGCAATGACTATATACATCTTTCACAGCGAAATTATGATATAACGATGAAGAATTACGTAGCGTATGACTTCAGATACTGAAAGTGACACCCTGATGTTATTTTACTTCTTATCAATTTATATATTACTTTCCTTATATGGATAATGTATAAGGAAAGTACTGTGACGGGGTCGAAAATTCGAATTCGAGTTTTCGACGGGAGAGCACGTTTCAAGCATTCCTGATCGCGAATCAAACATTTTTGGAGTGATGTCTGTGTGTGTGTGTGCGTGTGTGTGTGTGTGTGAAAGTATGTATGCGTGTGTGCGTGTGTGTGTGTGTGTGTGTGTGTGTGTGTGTCAGTGAGCCTGTGGAGACGATAACTGACGAACGAATGGACCGATTCGAACGAAATTTGGTACAAAAATCCCGATCCGTAAACACTGGAAGCCTTTTGTTTTTATACGCAATCGAATATTCAGAACCACCCTAAATTTTCGAATGAAATTTTGAAAAAATCGTCAAAAAATCAAAACCACTCATAAAGTTACGCAAATAGACATTTCTTATGTAAGTTCTCATTAGAAAACGAATGACATAAATTTTAGAACGCTAACAAAAACCGTTCTCGAGATATTGTACATTTTTCAAAAAAATTATCAAAAAGTCATATAAAATAAAAAAAAAATATTTCCTATTGAGAAACATGTTCACTTTTTATATGTAATACATTGCGATAAACTGGGTGACATCATTACCGTGGATCTAGCTCGTTCTATTCATGAAAAAATATACTTTGAGTAATACTTTTGTATTTGAACGCCAATAGACATTTATCTGCTGTAAGAATAACTTATTTCTCCGTCCATAACGCTTGGCGAGATTTTGGCGACGAATTTGGCGGAATGTCGCCAATTTGGCGACTTTTTGAAATGTTGCCAAATTAGCGAAAATCTCGTCAAATGGATAAAAATGACGCTAAATCAATGAAAATGACGCTAAATCAATGAAAATGACGACTAATTGTCAAAAATTCAATATCTTGGAAAGAATATTAGTATCTACTATAAGAAAACTTATTTTTTTACTGTAAAAGTAGTAAATTCATTACATTATATAAGGAAAGTCATGTGTTGCCCACATCAGATTTTTTTTATTTGAGATACCATGCAACAACTAAGAGTGTTACGCTCATTTCGTTAACATATTTAACCAAGACTTAACTGTATACCGCTTCTCGCGCTAGCGTATCAACGCAACGCGGGATACTGTTAAGCCTTGATTTAACCATAGTCATCTTTATCGAAAATGCATGTTCTATCCTCCGCGAAAATAGATCCGCGGATATCCATCACATCTCAAGAATGATGATGCTACCTGTAGTTATCATCTAAAATAACGTTGTTATATTACCATTTGAGTATATGCTTTAGTTTGGAGGATTCGTTAAATTTATTTGTTTTGATCTTGTTTCAAATTTTTACTTTGATTTTCTTATATTTTTTAATTTTAATATCTAGTTTTCACTATGGTTTATTGTGTAGTGCTTTTTTGTACATCAAATAACATCAATGACTGCATAGGTCTTTTTGAATTTACCTCGGAAATCAATCGTCGTGGGAAATGGATTAAAGCAGAGATTTTTTAGAAAAAGTTTCTTTATGTGTATAATTTTAGCGCAAATTAAACTGTCAACATACCTGTGAACATTTTAAAACTGTCTTGTTCTTAATCATTAAGAAGTTGTTGACTTTTCAAAGAAAGTTTGTATACGTTTATAATATCGGCACAAATTAAACTATTAAACTCTATTATGCGCAATTGATGACAAAAAAACCATCAATGCAAGTTGACACAATCAAACATGGCAAATATTGGCTGTGGTTTATATACTTAGTATATAGCACTATGAATTTAAAATTTTCATTAAAATTTTCGTATTGATATCAATAAAGAATTTTCTTATGTTTGATTACATCTTATTGTATTCAAATTCAAATCAGATTTAATTTTACAGTAACCCTGAACGAAGCTGACATTTATATCTATCAATGTATCTATCAATGTATCTACCTGTTTGTCAAGATATCAAATTCACATCGTCTACTGTCTTTGAAAGCTTCATTTTGAACTAGCTAATTACCGTTAAATGTCGAAATAACACATTTTATAGGTGTATCATAGTTTCCACTTTTCAACGATGGAAAAGAGGGAAATAAACGGGCATTGTAGGTAAAGGTAGCTACGGTTTAACATTCAAAATAGTTCAAACTTCATAAAAAAAATGGAGGAAATATTATTTTGTATGTTATTGTTTTGTGTGTTATTCTTACTTTTAGGGCAGAATGCTCGCGGGTCTGACTAGACAAAAATGTTGATAAAAAAAGTCGCCAAATGAATAATAATATCGCCAAATTGATAGAAATGACGCTAAAACAATTAAAATGGCAACAAATTTATAAAAATTCAATATCTTGGATATAATATGAAAATCTACTATAAGAATAGCCTATTTCTCCGGCCGTAACGCTTAACAAAACTCTGCTGATAAATTTTGGGGGCAAATCTACAATTTGGGATTTTTTTTAAATATTTCCCAATTGACGAAAAGGTCGCCAAGGTGAGAAAAATGACACTAAATCAATGGAAATGATGACTAATTTGAAAAAATTCAATATCTTGGAAAGAACATAGTAAACGACTATAAGAATAACCCGATACTCCGTCCTTACGAAATGCTTGGCGAAAAATTTGGTGGGATATTGCAAACTTGGCGATTTTTTAAAAATTTTGCCAGATTGACGAAAATGTCGCCAAATTGATAAAAATGACTTTAAATAGTAGACAATGCTTTTCAAATTCTTAATTCCGTCATATCATGGACATACTTTCTAGTGTAATGTACTTTAAAATAATATATTTAGATATATTCTTTGTGCTTTTATAAATAAAATGTCATCTGTCAATGGATTATGCAGGAATAGAATGTAATAATTCCAGCTCGGTGATATGGTGAAAATATTTAAGAATTTTAATATGTCCTGAGACGTCAATCAATCATTTTTCAGTATAAACCACATAGTTTCGGTATATTATTGCCACCATTTCTTTTAAATTCATACGTTCAAGGATATTAAAGAAAATATTTATATACTGAACAGCAATGTGTGTGTTGTAAAAGACGGGATATTAGAAAAAGGTTAAAAAATCTTTAATAGTCGTATTAGATATAGGTGCTTTAACAAAAGAGTCATTTTGTCTTTTTGCATAGCAATATAAAATGTTTTTATTCTTTAAAATCTATAGAATTTGAAAAACTTTTAGATTTATATTTATAAAACTGAATATTTGTTTCTTGAATATAATCTTTGCTGCAGATTTGCTGTTTGCAGAACTGCAGATACCCAATTAAAGAGAAAACCAACAAATATTGTCCTCAAAGAAGAAGAAATGTGTTGACCAATTATTAGGGGTATTTAATCTGGATCGTTTACAGGGGCCTCTATTACAGTACTCAATCATTCATTTCCTTTCTCACCTGTTTGTTTATGGTTTACGCATATACCCATAATTAGTGAACAATTATGACTTATGAAGACCTCTTTGTGAAAAGAAACAACTTGCAATGCGCTCTGTAATCATACCATTCGACCATCACACCACAATTCCCACCCATAGTGATGAAATAAAAAAGTATTACATACAATACAATTCGCACAATTACAATTGCAAAACAATAAAAATCATGTAAGCAGCTTCCTAAAATATTTACTACATAATCGCTCGAGGGGGTGAGGAAACCGTATAAGACCGTGTTATACTGATATTTACATTTACTTAAACAGTTCATGTACCCTACCTGATTTCATATAAAACCGGCACATTCCTTGGTATTGTTGCACTGATCTGTTTTGTCAGATGCCCTGGTCTCTATGTTGTTCGCCATAGTGATGCACAGCACTTTTTCTTTAAAATCACAACTCAGTATGACTATACTTCAACTTGGTACTCACGACTTTTTTTGTCGTCACACTGTCGCCAATGTCTGGGAAACTGCACTGACTTCTCTACGATATGCTGATCTCACTTCATCTGCTTCTCTGAGCTTATATTCTCTTGCTAGGCAAAAGTATATTTTGTCTTCGGGTCAACACACCATCTCTGACACCCTCTTACTTACATTGAGCTATTTCTTTAATGTGACGTTGTAGTGCCGCTTAATTGGTTCTTAATAGATTTAATGAAAATGGTATAGATGTTGGTCAGAAGAATTGTTTAAGCCCATGTCACCCTCGTAATTTCGATGACATAGATTTATTTGGAACCATAAGCTTTCCGGAATAAAACTGTCGAATTTGGCGTCACTTATCCTCACTTATCATCACTTTGATAGAAAATACCAAATGTGAAACTTCTGCCTAATAGCCTTACATGCATTCTCGCATTGCCACCCATCATACCGGTTTACTGAAATATGATGTATAAGCAGTTTCCTACTAGCCATTTTGCAGTAAAAAATGATGTATATTATTCATGGCACAATGCTTTAAAGCCCAATTGTACATTTAGCAGTTTTTCGGATGACAATAAGTAAAATTATTTTGAAGTTCCAGCAGATCTATTTCAATCAACTCTAAATTGGCAATTACAATATTGATAAAAGCCGTAATAAGCAATATAATCCCTATATTAAAATAGTTAATAACTAATTCATCAACTTGGCGCCGTTGTCGTTAATTTTCTTATATCTGGGGCGACATATTGTCAAGTTAGCAATATTTTGCTAAATGAGTCACCAAATCTATCTCCAAGCGTTACACACACACACACACATGGAGAGATATTTTCTTATATGTAAATGACTACTGGCAAACAATTGGTTTTAAAAATATAAAACTATTACACAAGTATCTGTTGTCCCGGCCGTCCAAACAGTTACATTACATCTTTCTGGTAGTTCGGACGGTCTGGGTCTCAACAACAAGTATCTGTTCTCGTGAATAAAACGATCTAAATCCTGGAATATGATGTTAACAAATTTATTGCATAATATTGCATGACAAGTGAACATATTTCACGATAGTTATTTTTAATTTTATGTAATATATTTGATAAATTTATTAGATAAACGTTCAATACCTTGAGAACGATTTATGCTAGCGCTGTAAATTTGCATTATTTGTTTTCTACTGAAAAATTACGTAAGAAATGATCATTTACGTAGCATTATTAAATATTCTGATTTCTTAATGATTTTGTCACTATTTCGTTTGGAAATGTGAGGGTCATCCGAACATTTGATTGTTTTTAAAGTCAATAAGTTTCGACTTATCGACGATTGTAATATTTGTGCCTATTGTAATTTTCTCGATTCGAGTTTGATTCGTATTCAGACATGTTTGAAACGTGCTCTCCATCAAAAACTCGAATTCGCGTTTTTGATTCCGACACTATTCTATCACTTTATTATCTTTTTAGTTTAGGGGACTATGTATATTATAATTCAAGGTGTCCCATCAAGACCGCCCAAACTCTACACAGCCAGATTCCTCGCTTGGAATACATAGCGAGTAATCTGTCTGTGCAGAGTTTGAGCGGTCTTGATGTCACACCCTGTATAATCACCATAAAATCCGTGATATGAACTATATATAACATCGCTCAATGTAACTGATGTTACCTAATATATTGCATCGCATTGTGATTTTTATTACACTATGCAACCAATGCTTTTTTCAAAATATGTACTGTTGAGAACGTGTAAATATTCACTTTGGAGCTCTTTCATCTGTCTCGAAGGCGAGGCAAAGAAAGCACAGTCCATGACGTCAGCATGCCGTGAAGATGACATACGCCCAGAGTTGCCAGGATTTGCCAGTTAGAAGAAGGGTTTTCAGATTTGGTGATTTATCGCCAATATGGTTACATTTGGCAACTTCCGTAATGTTCCAGAAACGTCACGAAATGACGATTATTCTTTGAGATATAGAGATTTCCAGAAGTTTCTATGGATAGGCTATAAAAGGACTCATCTCTCTGTTGCAATGGAGTTGACGATATAATATGACACGAGCTACATTAGACTGTAGTTTTTGTCATTGTTTTGAGAATAGTAGACGTTGTTTTGTGAAATTACTTTCGTCAACATTCTGTGAATAATATCAGTTATTTTGTGAAATTAGTGGATAATTTAAGTTATGTTTGATTGTATATTGTTCCTGTTTACTTTGTGCTTGAGAATAAATGTTAGTTATCCAGAAATTTGGACTCGTTTTCGTATCCTGCGCGTACAACCACGATTCCCAATGATACGTTCATAACAACACTTTATATAGATTTTTCCATTTATACCTATTTTAAAACATTTGAGAATCATTTTATTTCATGAAAAATATATGTACTATATTTTCAAAGTAAAATACACTTCCATCAATATACGCGCACTTTTAAATTAAAAAATCTGATGTGGGCAGCACGTGACTTTCCCTGCAGACTCAAATTCATATGTTCTTTATTTCTTTAATATTTCGTTAGATTGAGTTTTATTGCACCAGATAACAATTTGCATTTTTAATTCAATTTTTGTTTTTATTTGGTAATAGGACATTTTCCTGACATCAGCGTAACAAAAATGCAAGAAATCTCAAATATCTTGAGAACGGTTAGTTCTAAAGTATAATGGAGTGTGTTATATTATTTTCCACGTTAAAAATTGCGAATAACACAAAAATTCATTTGATATATTTAAGCATATATAGTCTTTTTTTGCGATTTTTGCGGGCCATTTCGTAAAAAACGGAAGGTTGTTCTTCTCAAATTGTACAAAATCTAATCAGCACCAGAGTATCACACAAGTAACTTATCTACCAATTTTTGTGAAATTGGGTCAATTAGTATTTTAGCTAGTGTGGATACATGAATTTTTTGTGGGCTTTTTCCTAGAAAAAGGCAGGTTGTTCTTTTCCGAATTATGCCAATATCTAATCAGCACCAGGGTCGACCACAGGTGACTTATCTGCCAAATTTTATGAAATTGTGTCGATTAGTTGAGTTAGAGTGGAGATATGCAATTTTTGCGGGCCATTTCGTAAAAAAGGGCAGGTTGTTCTTTTCCGAATCATATCAAAATTTAATCAGCACCAGGGTGACCTACAATTGACTTTAGTACCAAATTTTGTAAAATTTAATCAATTAGTTTTTCAGTTACAGTGGATACAGGCAATTTTTGAGGGCCATTTCGCAAAAAAAGGCGGGTTGGTTTATTCCGAATAGTACCCAAAACTAATCTGCACCAGGGTCACATACAAGTGACTTGCCTACCAAATTTTATGAAATTCGGTCCATTAGTTTTTGAGTCAGAGTAGATACATTTATTGCACAGACAGACAGGCAGACAGACACACACACACACAGACGTCACGCTAAAAATAGTTTTTTCGTATTCTAGAGGTCGTGAAACGTATAGATCCGTCGCAAACTGGAGTTGCGATTTTCGACATGATTCCAATACTTTCCCCTATACATTACCCTGTTTTGCAAGGAAAGTAAAAATTTTATTTCTCAAATAATCACTTTGTAAAATGTATATACTTTTTCATTACTGAAATAGGAATCCTTGAACGGTTATTTTTATCCCCGAAGAGCTGAATAAAATTCTTTCCGGAGATTCCCACACCACCACGCATTTCCTAATAGAATTTCAACCTGGTAACGTTGCAATAACTATATCGTTCCAATTGGAAATTTCTCTGCGGTCGTCTATTGTATTGCCGTGCCCTTAGAGAGCCTCAATGGAACGGAATTCAGTATTTCCCGTAATTGTACTAACATCCTGAACTTATAAAAATTCTAAAAGGAATAGCTGAAGAGATTAGATTCTGTATTTCTTTGCAGAATCTGATGATTTGCCAGTATATTTTTAACTTCCTCCACAATACATTGGATTTGTGTAGGTACTGTACTGTAATGCAGTTTAATATATGTAATCGCGTCAAGTGACTATCCATTTGATAGAAAAAATATGTAATCGCTTTTTCAGCAAAATTTTCTAATTTTAGAATACTCGAGAAAGGTTTAATGGAAATAGTTGATGAGATCAGATTGTGTGTTTGTTACGAAATTTTAATTATCACTAGCAAAATGCACAGAAGTGCGCATTTGGATTCTCAGCAATGCACATTTTAAGTACAGTGAAATATTAGCGTGTACTTAGACAAACATTTAAGGAATCACTGTGTTACACACTTTGATGATACGACTTTTTAACGGACTAGAGCAGGGGTCGCCAAACTTTTTTGATCATCGACCCCTATATAATTTAAAAAACCAAACATTTTTGATCATCGACCCCTATATAATTTAAAAAACCTTAATATTTATTAAATAATGAGTAATTATAAATAAGTAGAAATAATAAGTAAAGTAACTACAGATTTATTGCTTCTTAATCAATGAGATGGGTGTGCCTGGTGTATTTTTGCAAGGTTCGCTATATTTGGTTCAAAATTAGTCAATTTTAATCTTAAATCCCCTCGAAGCTCCACATTTAATTTATTTCTGTACTTGGTTAAGATTGAATTTACGTGACTGAAACCGGCTTCAACCATATAGGAACTTGGAAATGCTAGCATAAACGGTTGAGCTATTTCACAAAGTTTTACATATTTTTGCATTATATTTATATTTGTCCAAAATTTGCTTATTGTTAAATTTCTAAGAAGCGTCTTTGCTTCAAGATCCGATAATAATTCAGCAAGCTCATCTTGCAGGTTGATGTCCACGTTTTCAATTTGAGCAGAAAATGGCACAATAATCCAATCAGGGATGTCAATGTTTTCCAAATCAACAAAGCGCAGTTTAAAATCGTCGCTCAATTTTTGAAGATGACCTGTATATATTTCCAAGTCTTCTTCTTTTATTTCTAATTGTCGCAGATTTGTAAAATACTGATAATCCTTACGTAGCAATGAATTGTATCTTCGACCCCCAATCGACCCCCTGGCTCAGATCGACCCCCGCTTTTGTTAAATAGACCCCTGGGGGTCTATATAGACCACTTTGGCGACCTCTGGACTAGAGGGTTCAGCTCGCTGCTTGCTACGATTCTCCAACCCTCGTACTCGCCGAGCTCGCTTATGGCGAGCTATAAAAAGCCAAACTAAAGTTTAAATGGGTAAAAAGTTTATTTCATCGTGTCACTCTATTATTTCTCTACAAATGTACCACATGTCATATTTTGTATGTTATAGTTTTGGCGGTACGAGAAAGAGGAAACCAGATGTATAGACATAGGTACCAGATAGTGCCGATGAGAGAAAACATTTTTCACTTCAGAAGTGCATAAAAAGTAAAATACCTCGTAAACTACCTCGGAATGACAAAAATGGCTCAATTCTGCAAAAATACAACTATGTAGGTACCTGCCTGGAAAAGTTCATGGTCTTACTATTATAAGTCTATACAGGACGCAAACTCGAAACCCACATATTTTGTCCTTGACAATAAATATTTCTTAAGCATATATCGAAAAACGGTTTATTTCCGAAACATTTTTCTACAAGTGTACCAAATTTTATATTTTTGTATGTTATAGTTTTTGCGGTACAAAGTAGAGAATCTCGAGGAATGAGACATTTGTCAAATAGTGGTGGCATCAGCTACTTTGTTTTCATATAGAGAAATATGCTTTGCCTTTAAGATAGGCGATTCATCAGTTCATGTTGTCCATTTCTGCTAATCAAACAATGTTCCTTGACTTTGGAATTGGCTTATTTTTCGTCTATCTCGCTTTGCCATCGAGTAAAACATCTTGACTTTTTAAATTTTCCGCTAGGGCCGCTACATTCCCTTTTATTCGAAAGGGCATGGCCACTTTAAGATAGATAAACGTAACGTGTGCATTCCTGAAACTTTCCTTATTAATGTGCTTATAAACTTTCCTATAAATCTTATATAATTTTATCTAATGCTTTATAATTCAAATATTTTAATACAAGAAATTTCCATTTAATACAATATTATGTTTCTCGTTATTATGTTGCAATACTTGAAAATTTTTCTCATTAATTCTAAAAAACTGAATAAATGTCATTCCGGTAACTTTTCCACAGTCACGCACTTCTAAATAGAATTTAAGCTTAGAGATTTTGAAAAAACCTTTACTTTTTGATTATAAAGGTTTCATCAGATTTCTGCTGCACTGCAAGAACTAAAATTATCTTTGCGGAATAAAAGAAAGGGACGCTTTATTTTCAGTAAGTATGCTTTACAGACGGAAAATATACATTTTTAAGATCCCTAGTAGCAATCAATATTGGCAGACAATATTGAAAATTTTGGACCAATATGAAAAAGTGGACATTTTGATGGAATACCCCCACCATTGGCTTAAAATATTGCGAAAATATTACAGCAATATTGTCGTTTCGTTGGAAATATTTCCAATGTAACACCAATATTGGCGTAATATTTTAATGAAAATATTTCGCCAATATTGGAATTCAATGTAACCCCAATATTTGTCAATATTGGGATTACATTGGTAATATTCCAAATGTGATGCCAAGATATACAATATTTGTAGTGTATTGGACCAATATTAGGGATATATTTGAACGCATTAGCATTTGTCTTGTTTTACACATTTACAAGTTTTCAGAGTGTTTCATTTTTACATCATCTACTATACGTTTCATATGCGTAGGTAAAATGCTACCGCGGCGTTGAATATTCAAGACCTACGGTTATAAAGTTTTGTATAATTTTATCATGTTTAATGTATCATAAGTTGAGGAATCAGTCCTTTACGTGTTTGAATCTCAATAATATGTGTATACTTTCTAACACGAAACTATTTAATTTTCACAGAATTTCGCATGTGGATGACGCATGCTTTGTGTCTTTACTTTAAATATGTGCGTTTCTCTGCCTGTATGGGTGTATGAATTTCCAGAAAAACAAATCTATGCAGCGATTTCCAGACCAATTTAATTTGTTTTGCAGACTAAAACGAATAACAGGGCGCGAGTAGAGGGATTTTCGGAAACAGATATAATTGCAGTAGGGTGTGGTCGTGAGAAGTGAAATGAAGTAATGCTGCAGAATTAAACCTTCTTTAAAGTGTAAAACGTACTTTTCCAAAACATAGACTTCGAAATTTATACACAGGTCGGAAAATTCTCTGTGGCAGTAATAGCTTACGAAAATGGCAAAATATAATTTTTAGCGGGTGCTTAAACTTACCAAAATATTTCGAATATTGAATCAATGTGAAACGTCGTTTTTATATACCTAGAAACTTGAAAATATTGTACAAATAGGGATCATATGGGAAAACAATCCGATGTGGGCAACACATGACTTTCCTTATATAATGCAATGAATTTACTACTTTTGCAGTTAAAAAATATGTTATTCTTATAATAGATACTTATATTCTTTCCAAGATATTGAATTTTCTTCAATAAGTCGTCATTTTCATTGATTTAGCGTCATTTTCATCCATTTATCAATATTTTTGTTAATTTGGCGACATTCCGCCAAATTCGTCGCCAAAATATCGTTAAGCGTTATGGACGGAGCAATAAGTTATTACAGCAGATAAATGACTATTGGCTTTGAAATACAAAAGTATTACAAAGTATCTTTTTTCATGAATGGAACGAGCTAGATACACGAGAATGTCACCAATGTTTTATATGACTTTTTGATAATTTTTTGAAAAATGTGCAATATCTCGAGAACGGTTCATGTTAGCGTTCTAAAATTTATGTTAATCGTTTTCTAATGAAAAATTCCATAAGAAATATCTATTTGCGTAACTTTATTAGCGGTTTTGATTTTTTGACGATTTTTTCAAAATTTCACTCGAAAATTTAGGGGGTTCAGAACATTCGATTGCGTATAAAAACAATAGGCTTCCAGTGTACTTTCACACACACACACACACACTCATACACACACACGCACATACAGACATCACTTCAAAAATTTTTAATTCGTAATCAGGGATGCTTGATACGTGCTCTCCCGTCGAAAACTCTAATTCGAATTTTCGATCTCCTCACAATACTTTCCTTATACATTATGCATATAAGGAAAGCAATATTTGATGTATAGTTATGGATTTTAAATATACTCGTCCGCCACTTTGATTCCAATCAGTTATTTTCTGCCTGTGCTATTTCAATGATGCGTGTATGTTACGTGGGTCGTATTTGATGCGCAATTTAGAGGTGAAATAAGTGCTTCTGCTTTCAAAATTGTGTACCAATCATTCGGAGTAGTCTGGAATGTTGCGACTTTTTCAAGACCTTGATAAAAGGATGAGAAAACAAACCTGTCTTTGCCAGGTACGCTATTGCGCCAGCCTGTATATTTGGAAGTTTTAGTAGTGACGTTTTGTAAGCAAACGTAATTGTTCTTAGGAGTTTCCCTACGGCAGTTTACAGTTTACTAAAATATCAAAATAAAAATGTTAGAGTGTGCTAAACAAACTTACCAAAATATCTGAAATATTGTATGAATGTGAAACGTCGTATTTATTTAGCTTAGAAACTAAAAAAATGTGTACAAATGTATATTATATGCTAAAATATTTAATCGACAATTCTTGTCTTTAAATACTAATTATTAAATACTAAATTATAACTAAAAAAAGCAACAGAGAAAAAAATGTGTTCAATTGTTTAATTATTGTAGGTGTATAATCAGAAAAACTGCTCGAGTTATCGCCATTTGAACAAAAAAAGCCATCTCTATTGAACTAATAACTTGTTTTTAAATTGCAATTATTAAATACTAATTATAACTAACAAAAGTAACACAGGTAAAATTGTGTTCAATTGTTTAATAATTGTAGGTGTATAATTAGAAAAACTGCTCGAGTTATCGTCATTTGAATGAAAAAATTCATTTTTTATTGAACTAATGACTCGAAACTTATAATATAATCCTGAAAGTTTGTAAATAAGTGTATATATCTGTGAATTTCCGGCTCTACAAATACATACCGTTCATCTCAACCAAATTTGCCATGCTGTCTCAACTGACCAATAGAAAGATCGTAGTGAGTAAGTTTCCTATATATACAGGCTGACAGAACCGCCAATTTGTCTGCAACATGCCCAGTCAATTATCGTCTGCCTGTGGTATTTCAATGGTGCGTGCATATTGCATGGATGACATTTGAAATGCAATTTAGCTGCAAAATAGGTTGCTTCTACTCTCAAAATTTGTATCAATCTTTCAAGAAAGTAGCCTACAATGTTTTGCTTTTCTTGTGGTCCAAAGAAATGAAGGAAAAAGTAGCTATATTTTCTTTATATACAGCTATCGTTTCAACTGGGAGTCAAGATGGCCGCCTGTATATTTAGGAGTCTTAGTAGTGGGGTTTTAAAAGCCGACGTAATTGTTCTTAGGGGGTGTTCGTAATTGTTCTTAGGGACGTTCTTTCAAGTGCAAAATGCATGAGATATACATATTAAATTAAATGGCACGGCCTGTAGATATGAGTGTGATACTTATTACTTTCCTTATATACAATAATGTATAAGGAAAGTATTATGACGGGGTCGAAAATTCGATTTCGAGTTTTCGACGGGGAGAGCACGTTTCAAGCATCCCTGATCATGGATAGAACATTTTTGAAGTGATGTCTCTCTGTGTGTGTGTGTGTGTCAGTGAGACTGTGGAGGCGATAACTGACGAATGAATGGGCCGATTCGAACGAAATTTGGTACAAAAATTACAATCCGTAAACACTAGAAGCCTATTGTTTTTATACGCAATCGAATGTTCAGAACCCTCCTAAATTTTCGAGTGAAATTTTGAAAAATTCGCCAAAAAATCAAAACCTCTAATTAAGTTACGCAAATAGACATTTCTTATTTATTTTTCATTATAAAACGATTGACATAAATTTTAGAACGCTAACATGAACCGATCTCGAGATATTGCACATTTTTAAAAAAATTATCAAAAGTCATATAAAATTGAAAAAAAAATTCTATTGAGAAACACGTTCACTTTACATATGTAATACCATGCCATAAATTTGGTGACATCATCCTCGTGGATCTAGCTCGTTCCGTTCATGAAAAAATATACTTTGAGTGATACTTTTGTATTTGAACGCCAATAGTTTTGAATGTAAATTGAATGTAAATTTATCTGCTGTAAGAATAACTTATTTCTCGGTCCATAACGCTTGGCGAGATTTTGGCGACGAATTTGGTGGAATGTCGCCAACTTGGCAACTTTTTTAAATGTTGCTAAATTAATGATAAACTCGCCAAATGGATAAAAATGCTGCAAAATCAATGAAAATAACGACTCATTGACGAAAATTCAATATCTTGGAAAGAATATAAATATCTACTATAAAAATACTTTTTGTTTACTGTAAAAATAGTAAATTCATTGCATTATATAAGGAAAGTCATGTGCTGCCCACATCAGATTTTTTTTCTTTAATTCGGATTAACTATATTAGATAAAAATATTTGTCAATTTTACTTTTCGTCTCCGAGTAATACTTTAAGGTGTTCAACCCACAATCACATTTTTTAACACAGTACATATCAATCTTGTTATTCATTTAAAAGTTTTCGTAAATAATATTTTAATTTTTCTTTCTTCAAGTTGGCAACATACTAATGATTCCTATAAATTGGATGCAAATGGCTTCTGAATGCTCGATCTAACTTGGCTTATCCAATCGAACCAATAAATGCACCAGTTCGTCAAATTACTGATAATCTGAGTCAAGGACCAAGTAAGATGTCTACTTAACTAAATTCCATCCCAACTAAACCATATAAGCTACAGCAGCTGAGAAGTGCTAATCAGGTGGTCATAATAATTCGTCCTCTGTATAAACACAATGCTGTAAATGTGTTCACACGCAGATATGAGTGACTATAAGTGTGATCAAACGTAGATATGATAGACTATAGATGAGATCCAAAGTATCCTCGAAGGAAGTATATGATGCATCTATATACATTTATATTGAACTAGCAGCATACCCGTTCATCGTACGGAGTATATAATATAAAGAAATTTATAATTCGCAATCACGTGCAAATTCTGTTAAAATATTAAATTTATTGCTCATAAAGAGAAGTTTAAGAATATCTG
Source organism: Amaurobius ferox (assembly GCA_951213105.1). Classification (NCBI taxonomy): domain Eukaryota; kingdom Metazoa; phylum Arthropoda; class Arachnida; order Araneae; family Amaurobiidae; genus Amaurobius; species Amaurobius ferox. The sequence goes on along the minus strand of OX578138.1, from coordinate 94,376,109 downwards.
TTCTCACTATGCAAAATTATCTTCACGGGCAGATCTGAAAAATAAAACATCCTGGCCCCTTTTGTAAGCAAATTTAAAAAAAAAAAGGAATTGAATCAATATATGCAACCCCGTACTACTTATATTGTCGCAGAGAAGAAAATATGCCAGTGTGTTAGTAGAAGCTTACCCGTATTGCAATATGAGTCTTAAAAATATTTGCAAAAATAAAAGAGATGACATAAAAAATTGAAAGCATCAAAAATCCCCGTAATCTTAATACCAGAAGGACGTAATTGACTCCAATATATGCCAATATATATCAAAATATATGCCTATATATCTGCACTACTTATATTCTCGTAGATTAGAAGATATACCCATGCATTTGTAAAAGATTACTCGTACAACGTACTATATATGAGTTTCAACAATTTCCGTCATAATAAAACAATTCCATAATAATTTGAAAATATCAGTAATCCCTGAATCAACAGTCCCCGAAAATATCAGTAATAATGATGTTTAAAACTGAAGACCGTAATTGATATTATCCAGTCAAAAATTCAATGTCAATGAAATTTATTTTATATACATATTTTTAACACTTTACAACAAAGTTGAAAAGTGTTTATGACTTTGTTCATTCTGTCTGTCTGTCTGTCTGTCTGTCTGTCCGTTAGCACAATAACTGCCATAAAAATGACTTAATCAAAATGAAATTTTAGTATGTTATTCAGACGGTCTGTAGAACCTACGGGAATATAAATGAATAATATCACCCAATTAGTTTTGGATTGAACACGGGTTAAAAAAATGAAATACATTGAGCCCTATGGGACATAATTTTTCAAACATTTTCAAGCGGATTTAAAATTCACAAATTGCTTCGAATTTTAGGTAATAGTCAAATTGTTCCATAAAATATATAAAAAAAAATTCAGCGAAATATATTCAGTAGTTTTTTAAATAAAAATTAAAATTATAATTACACATCTTATATGAAACGATCACGTGACCATGATATAAAACGATCACATGACCCACTTCAAAATGATATATGGCATCCATCTTGTTTCAAAATCGTGATTTTTTAAAGTTCTTTTGAATTCATATTGAGTGTTGTATCCGTCCTAAAACTACTTTATTTTTGCTTAAATTCTGTGCATCTACATAATAAAACAACACAATGACAATATATTTGAGTTTAAATTCTCATTCAAATTTGATTATTTCTACAACTAAGCCTATTTTTCACCTATGTAAAATGTAAACAGCAAAATATGTAGAATGAGTTGTATTAGAATTACTGTATTTCTTTAACACAAAATAATTCACTCCATGGAGTTTGCATGGCTGATATGAATGAAATATTAATTGATTTTATAAACAGTAGGACGATTTTTTTCGATGAAGTTTTAAGCATAGAGTTTATGAATTGTAGCTCCATGGTCTTAATTTTTAAATAAAATAAATTATTATAGTATTGTGATGAATGAAATGGAGAAAGTTATGAATGAAATCCTGCTTTTATAGAGAGATCCAGGCGTGTTATTTTTTCTATGACGTCATTTGAATTAATGTCAGTTGTTTTCGATGAAGTTTTCAAATATAATAAATTATCGTAGTATTATGATAATTCTAAAACTATTACCGAGGAATGTATAACATTTTAGAGATGTTTAAACCAGGCAATTTATATTTCAATGCCGTCATTTGAATGAAGTTCATTTTTTTCAATGAAGGTTTAAGTTTTCAAATATAATAAATCAATGTAGTATTGTGATAAGTTTTAAAATATTACCGAGGAATGTATTACATTTTCGACTTTTTAAAATAAAATTGCATTGAAGTTGGAAAGTATTTCATAATCAATGCTTTAAGCGTGATTGATCTTTCTTGTTATTATTCAAATCGGAAAAGATTTAATAAAAATCGTATGCCGCATAACATATTGGATTCGTTGCTAAGCGACATGATATCATTTGCTTTAAATAAATTGATGGAAATCATATCATCTGAATAATGCAATCTCCATGGAAGGTTTGGCGACATTTTCGTCGATTTAGCGATAACTTAAAAAATCACCAAATTTATCGCCATGTGGGACTGTAGAGTTGATAGTCCCATTTTGCGACAAATTGACGAAACATCATCTCAATACTATCCCCTAACAAAACATAACTAATTTCATTTATTAAGCGCGATTTTATCAATTTCATAATATTTTTATGGATTTAGAAATATTTTTACCAATTTGGTGATATTAAAAAAATTCCTTAAATGTGTTACTAAGTAGGATGGATGGACAGACCGACAAATGCTACAGAAACATAATTTCAGTACTTTATTCTAAAAAAACAAATTTAATTTTATTGATTAGGGTCATTTTTATCATTTTGGAGACATTTCCACTAATTTGGTAAAGTTTAAGAAATGTTACCAAGTTATTTAGAGATATTCCTCTAAATTCGTAGCTCTAAATTTGCAGATCTGTAGAATAAAATATCCTGATCCCGTTTGTATATACTAAATGAAAACACTAAAATTGTATTAGAAGATACATACACCCGTTCTACTCTTTTTCTTCTTCAACAATCGGCTAAATGCATTTATTGAGTAAACACAATATATGAGTTTATTAGCTAAACACAATATATGAGCTTGAAACCTTTTTTCTAAAGTAACTGAAAGTGATGAACGCAGTCCGCAATATATATAATTAAAAGAACAATCAAACCATTCATTTATAAAATAGATTTTTACATCCATTTATTTATTATACAAATAGAAAAAATAATAATAAATATTAACAACACATTTAATTTCATTCCGTTGCCGACCAACAGGATATAAGATAGAATCTTCCTCATAAAATGCGAAATTATATAGCGAAATTATATTTTGATTTCTTCATACTTTACATCGTTAAGCTTGTGAAAGATGAACCATGGAGGTAGATTTTTCCATTTAAATTCATGTTTCAAACAAGTCATGTTTTCCTATAGTGACTAATTAATGCAAAAATCCTGCACCAAACTCGGAAATAAAGTTTTATTTCATTTTGGCGTTTTAAACAAACGATTTTCAACCTTTCCGTTTGGATAAACCACGGAGTTGGACAGTAGATCCCCTAAGAAAAAGTTCCGTTTTTCATTAATATCTCGACAACCCCTGGTCTTAGAAACTCGAAACTTGGACAAAATTTATGGGGGGCGATTTCAAGGCTATCCACAAAATTTCCTTAAATTCGGTTCAGCCGTTCTCCCGTGATGATGGGACAAACAGACAGACAGATTTTCAATTTTATTTATATAGACTAGCAGCATACCCGTTCTTCGTACGGAGTCTATATAAATAAAATTGAAAATCTGTCTGTCTGTCTGTCTGTCTGTCTGTCTGTCTGTCTGTCTGTCTGTCTGTTTGTCCCATCATCACGGGAGAACGGCTGAACCGAATTTGATGAAATTTTGTGGGTAGCCTAGAAATAGCCCCACTTAAAATTTAGTCTATAGTTGGAATTTCTACGACCAGTGGTTCTCGAGATATTAGTAAAAAACGAAACTTTCGTTTGTATCATCATCACGAGAGAACGGCTGAACCAAATTTAATGAAATTTTGTGGGTTGCCTTGAAATAGCCCCCCATAAATTTTGCCCAAGTTTCAAGTTTTTAAGACCAGGGGTTGTCGAGATATTAATGAAAAACGGAACTTTTTTTATAGGAGTTCTACTCTCCAACTCCGTGGTTTATCCAAACGGAAAGGATAAAAATCGTTTGTTTAAAGCGTCAAAGGGAATTAAAACTTTATTTTTGAGTTTGATGCAGGATTTTTGCATTAAATAGTCACTATCTGAAAGCATGAATTGTATGAAACATGAATTTAAATGGAAAAATCTACCTCCATGTTTTTACATGTATTAACCTCCATGTATTTCACAAGCTTTTACTCAACGATTAGAAGTATAAAGAAATTAAAATGGTTATTTAATTTCGCATTTTATGAGGAAGATTCTATCTTATATCATGTTGCTCGGCAAAGGAATGGAATTAAATGTGTTTGTTAATGATTATTATTATTTTTTCTATTTGTATAATAAATAAATGGATGTAAAAATATATTTTATAAATGAACGGTTTAATTGTTCTTTTAATTATATATATTGCGGACTGCGTACATTACTTTTATTTATTTTAGCAAAGAGGTTTCAAAGCTCATATATTGTGTTTAGCTAATAAACTCATATATTGTGTTTACCCAATAAATTCATTTAGCCGATTGTTGAAGAAGAAAAAGAGTAGAACGGATGTATGTATCTTCTAATACAATTTTAGAGTTTTCATTTAGTATATATACAGACGGGATATGGATATTTTATTCTTCAGATCTGCAAATTTAGAGCTACGAATTTAGCGGAATATCTCTAAATAACTTGGTAACTTTTCTTAAACTTTACCAAATTGGAGGAAATATCTCCAAATTAATAAAAATGACCCAAATCAATGAAATTAAATTTGTTTTTTTAGAATAGAGTACTGAAATGATGTTTTTGTAGCATTTGTCGGTCAGTCCATCCATCCTACTTAATAACGCATTTAACTAATTTTTTTAATATCACTAAATTGATAAAAATATTTGTAAATCCATAAAAATATCATGGAGACGAAAATGTCGCCAAACCTTCCATGGAGATCACATTATTCAGACGACATGATTTCCATCAATTTATTTGAAGCAAATGATATCATGTCGCTTAGCAACGGATCCAATGTGTTATGTGTCATACGATTTTTATTAAATCTAATAAAAATATGTATATAAAATAAATTTCATTGACATTGCATTTTTGACTGGATAATATCAATTACGGTCTTCAGGTTTAAACATCATTATTATTGATATTTCGGGGACAGTTGATTCAGGAATTATTGATATTTTCAAATTATTATGCCATTGTTTCATTATGACGAAAATTGTTGAAACTCATATATAGTACGTTGTACAAGTAATCTTCTACAAATGCACGGGTATATCTTCTAATCTACGACAATATAAGTAGTACAGGTATATTGGCAAAATTTTTATATATATTGGCATATATTGGAATTAATTACGACCTTCTGGTATTAAGATTACGGGGATTTTTGATACTTTCAATTTATTACGTCATCTTTTTTATTTTGGTAAATATTTTAAAGACTCATATTACAATATGTTTAAGCTTCTACAAACACACTGACATATTTTCTAATTTGCGACAATATAAGTAGTACGTGGTTGCATATATTGATTCAATTCTTTTTTTTTGTGTGTGAATTTGTTTACAAAAGGGGCCAGGATATTTTATTCTTCAGATTTGCCCGTGAAGATAATTTTGCATAGTGAGAACAGATATTCTTAAACTTCTCTTTATGAGCAATAAATTTAATATTTTATCAGAATTTGCACATGATTGCGAATTATAAGTTTTTTTATATTATATACTCCGTACGAAGGACGGGTATGCTGCTAGTATATAATATAAAGAAATTTGAAATTCATAATCATGCCCAAATTCTTATAGTATACTAAATGACATGTTTAATCAAAATATTCTGTTAAAATATTTAATATAATGCTCCTAAAAAGAAGTTTAAGAATCTCTGTTCTCGCTATATAAAATTATCTTCATGGACATATCTGAAGAATAAAACATCTTGGACCCCTTATGTAAGCAAATATAAAAAAAAATATGGAATTGAATCAATATATGCAAAATAAAAGCGTTAAAATTGTATGGGGCCCGTACTAATTATATACGCGAATATTAGAAAATATAACCTGTATTAGTAGATTACATGTATAAATTGAAAATACCAATAAACCCGTAATCTTTAAATCTGAAGACAGTCATTTATTCCAATATATGTCAAAATTAAAGTGCTAATATTATATGGGAAGATATACACGTACTACTTATAATGTCCGATTATTAGTAGAAGATTACCCGTTTTGCAATATGAGTCACAAATGTTTTTTGGTAAAATACAACAGACGCCGTAATAAATTGAATATATAATTAATCCCCTTAATCTTCATACCAGAAGACTGTACTTGATTCCAATATATATGCCAATATATGTCAAAATATATGCCAATATACCTGTACTACTTATATTCTCGTAGGTTAGAAGATATACCCGTGCATTCCTAGAAGATTACTCGTACAACGTACAATATGCGTGTGTCAGCAATTTTTGCCGCAATAAAACAATGGCGTAATAACTTAAAAATATCAATAATCCCTGAATCAATAATTCCGGAAAATATCAATAATAATAATGTTTAAACCTGAAGAGTATAATTGATATTATCCAGTCCAAAATGAAATGGCAATGAAATTTATTTTATATACATATCTTTATTATTCAAATCGGAGAGGATTTAATAAAAATCGCCTGCCGCATAAACACATTGGATTTAAATCCGTTGCTAAGCGACATGATATCATTTGCTTCAAATAAATTGGTAGAGAAAATATCGTCTAAATAGTTATATTTCTATGGAACATTTGGCGACAGTTTCGTCAAATTAGCGACATTTTAAAAAATCGCCAAATTTATCGCCAAGTGCGACTGTAGAACTGACAGTTCCACTTTGCAACAAATTGACGAAATATCATCACAATACTATCCCCTAACAAAAAACAATTAATATCATTTATGTAGAGCAATTTTATCAATTTCAAGATATTTTTATAGATTTGAAAACATTTTTATCATTTTGGTGACATTTTAAAAATTCGCTAAATGTATTACTAAGTAGGATAGTTGGTCTGACAGATAAATGCTAACCAAACATCATTTCAGTACTCTCTTCTAACAAAACAAAAAAAAATTTCATTGATATGTAGAAGACCCAAGCCACACGACCAACCCGAAGGTTTATGGCAGCTGTTTGTGTGTCGTTTATATCAATTTGGCGACATTTCCGTCAATTTGGCAAAGTTTAGAAAAAGTTGTCAAATTAGCGATATCCCTCCAAATTCGTAGCTTTGAATTTGCAGATCTGAATGAAACATTCTTATCCCGTTTCAATATACTAAATGAAAACACTACAATTGTATTAGAAGATATACCCGCTCTACTCTTTTTCTGTTTCAACAATCGGCTATATGAATTTATTGGCTAAACACAATATATGAGTTTAGTAGCTAAATACGATATAAGCTTGAAAAGTCTTTGCCAAAATAAATGAAATTGATGTACGCAGTCAGCAATTAATATAATTAAAAGAAAAATCAAACCGTCCATTCATAAGATATACTTTTATATCCATTTATCCATTTATTTATTATTTAAATCGAAAAAAAATAATAAAAACATTAACAAACACATTTAATTTAATTGCGATGCCGAGCAACATGATATATCCTCCTAAAATGTTAAAATTTATTAACCACTAACAGCACACCCGTTATTCGTACGGACTGTATAATTTAAAGAAACTTAAAGTTCGCAATCATGTGCAAATTCTGTTAAAATATTAAATTTATTGCTCCTAAAGAGAAGTTTAAGAATATATGTTCTCACTATGCAAAATTATCTTCACGATCAGATCTGAAGAATAAAACATCCTGCCCCATTTTGTAAGCAAATTTACAGAAGATAAAATAGGAATTGAATGAATATATGCAACCCCGTACTAATTATATTGTCGCAGATCAGAAAATATGCCAATGTGTTAGTAGAAGATTACCCGTATTACAATATGCGTCTCAAAAATATTTGCCAAAATAAAAGAGATGACATAAAAAATTGAAAGCATCAAAAATCCCCGTAATCTTAATACCAGAAGGACGTAATTGATTCAAAACATATGTCAATATACCTGTACTACTTATGTTCTCGTAGATTAAAAGATATACACGTGTATTTGTAGAAGATTACTCGTACAACATGCAATATATGAGTTTAAACAATTTTTGTCATAATAAAATAATTGCATAATAACTTGAAAATATCATTAATCCCTGAATTAATAATCCCCGAAAATATCAATAATAATAATTTTTAAACCTGAAGACCGTATTTGATATTATCCAGTCAAAAATGCTATAAGAAAAATCAAATCGTTCTTTTCTAAAATATATTTTTATATCCATTTATTTATTACTCAAATCGAAAAAATAATTATTGAAATTAACAGACATATTTAATTTAATTGCGTTTCTGAGTAACATGATATAAGATAGAATCTTATAACATGTTAAATATGTCATGTCTTATAACATAAACTGCGAAATTAAATAACGATTTTGATTTCTCAATACTTCTCATTGTTCCGTAAAAGCTTGTTTTAAATAAACCATGAACCATGGAGATAGATTTCCCCTTTAAATCATGTTTCAAACAATTCATGTTTTCAGAAAGTGACTAATTAACGCAAAAAATCTCCCATCAAACTCAGAGATTAAATTTTAATTCACTTTCAAACGATTTTCAAGCTTTTCGTTTGGATAAACCACGGAGTTGGACAGTAGATCCCCTAAGAAAAAGTTCCGTTTTTCATTAATATCTCGACAACCCCTGGTCGTAGAAACTCGAAACTTGGACAAAATTTATGGGGGGCGATTTCAAGGCTATCCACAAAATTTCCTTAAATTCGGTTCAGCCGTTCTCCCGTGATGATGGGACAAACAGACAGACAGATTTTCAATTTTATTTATATAGACTAGCAGCATACCCGTTCTTCGTACGGACTCTATATAAATAAAATTGAAAATCTGTCTGTCTGTCTGTCTGTCTGTCTGTCTGTTTGTCCCATCATCACGGGAGAACGGCTGAACCGAATTTGATGAAATTTTGTGGGTAGCCTAGAAATAGCCCCACTTAAAATTTAGTCTATAGTTGGAATTTCTACGACCAGTGGTTCTCGAGATATTAGTAAAAAACGAAACTTTCGTTTGTATCATCATCACGAGAGAACGGCTGAACCAAATTTAATGAAATTTTGTGGGTTGCCTTGAAATAGCCCCCCATAAATTTTGCCCAAGTTTCAAGTTTTTAAGACCTGGGGTTGTCGAGATATTAATGAAAAACGGAACTTTTTTTATAGGAGTTCTACTCTCCAACTCCGTGGTTTATCCAAACGGAAAGGATAAAAATCGTTTGTTTAAAGCGTCAAAGGGAATTAAAACTTTATTTTTGAGTTTGATGCAGGATTTTTGCATTAAATAGTCACTATCTGAAAGCATGAATTGTATGAAACATGAATTTAAATGGAAAAATCTACCTCCATGTTTTTACATGTATTAACCTCCATGTATTTCACAAGCTTTTACTCAACGATTAGAAGTATAAAGAAATTAAAATGGTTATTTAATTTCGCATTTTATGAGGAAGATTATATCTTATATCATGTTGCTCGGCAAAGGAATGGAATTAAATGTGTTTGTTAATGATTATTATTATTTTTTCTATTTGTATAATAAATAAATGGATGTAAAAATATATTTTATAAATGAACGGTTTAATTGTTCTTTTAATTATATATATTGCGGACTGCGTACATTACTTTTATTTATTTTAGCAAAGAGGTTTCAAAGCTCATATATTGTGTTTAGCTAATAAACTCATATATTGTGTTTACCCAATAAATTCATTTAGCCGATTGTTGAAGAAGAAAAAGAGTAGAACGGATGTATGTATCTTCTAATACAATTTTAGAGTTTTCATTTAGTATATATACAGACGGGATATGGATATTTTATTCTTCAGATCTGCAAATTTAGAGCTACGAATTTAGCGGAATATCTCTAAATAACTTGGTAACTTTTCTTAAACTTTACCAAATTAGAGGAAATATCTCCAAATTAATAAAAATGACCCAAATCAATGAAATTAAATTTGTTTTTTTAGAATAGAGTACTGAAATGATGTTTTTGTAGCATTTGTCGGTCAGTCCATCCATCCTACTTAATAACGCATTTAACTAATTTTTTTAATATCACTAAATTGATAAAAATATTTGTAAATCCATAAAAATATCATGGAGACGAAAATGTCGCCAAACCTTCCATGGAGATCACATTATTCAGACGACATGATTTCCATCAATTTATTTGAAGCAAATGATATCATGTCGCTTAGCAACGGATCCAATGTGTTATGTTTCATACGATTTTTATTAAATCTAATAAAAATATGTATATAAAATAAATTTCATTGACATTGCATTTTTGACTGGATAATATCGATTACGGTCTTCAGGTTTAAACATCATTATTATTGATATTTCGGGGACAGTTGATTCAGGAATTATTGATATTTTCAAATTATTATGCCATTGTTTCATTATGACGAAAATTGTTGAAACTCATATATAGTACGTTGTACAAGTAATCTTCTACAAATGCACGGGTATATCTTCTAATCTACGACAATATAAGTAGTACAAGTATATTGGCAAAATTTTTATATATATTGGCATATATTGGAATTAATTACGACCTTCTGGTATTAAGATTACGGGGATTTTTGATACTTTCAATTTATTACGTCATCTTTTTTATTTTGGTAAATATTTTAAAGACTCATATTACAATATGTTTAAGCTTCTACTAACACACTGGCATATTTTCTAATTTGCGACAATATAAGTAGTACGTGGTTGCATATATTGATTCAATTCTTTTTTTTGTGTGTGAATTTGTTTACAAAAGGGGCCAGGATATTTTATTCTTCAGATTTGCCCGTGAAGATAATTTTGCATAGTGAGAACAGATATTCTTAAACTTCTCTTTATGAGCAATAAATTTAATATTTTATCAGAATTTGCACATGATTGCGAATTATAAGTTTTTTTATATTATATACTCCGTACGAAGGACGGGTATGCTGCTAGTATATAATATAAAGAAATTTGAAATTCATAATCATGCCCAAATTCTTATAGTATACTAAATGACATGTTTAATCAAAATATTCTGTTAAAATATTTAATATAATGCTCCTAAAAAGAAGTTTAAGAATTTCTGTTCTCGCTATATAAAATTATCTTCATGGACATATCTGAAGAATAAAACATCTTGGACCCCTTATGTAAGCAAATATAAAAAAAAATATGGAATTGAATCAATATATGCAAAATAAAAGCGTTAAAATTGTATGGGACCCGTACTAATTATATACGCGAATATTAGAAAATATAACCTGTATTAGTAGATTACATGTATAAATTGAAAATACCAATAAACCCGTAATCTTTAAATCTGAAGACAGTCATTTATTCCAATATATGTCAAAATTAAAGTGCTAATATTATATGGGAAGATATACACGTACTACTTATAATGTCCGATTATTAGTAGAAGATTACCCGTTTTGCAATATGAGTCACAAATGTTTTTTGGTAAAATACAATAGACGCCGTAATAAATTGAATATATAATTAATCCCCTTAATCTTCATACCAGAAGACTGTACTTGATTCCAATATATATGCCAATATATGTCAAAATATATGCCAATATACCTGTACTACTTATATTCTCGTAGGTTAGAAGATATACCCGTGCATTCCTAGAAGATTACTCGTACAACGTACAATATGCGTGTGTCAGCAATTTTTGCCGCAATAAAACAATGGCGTAATAACTTAAAAATATCAATAATCCCTGAATCAATAATTCCGGAAAATATCAATAATAATAATGTTTAAACCTGAAGAGTATAATTGATATTATCCAGTCCAAAATGAAATGGCAATGAAATTTATTTTATATACATATCTTTATTATTCAAATCGGAGAGGATTTAATAAAAATCGCCTGCCGCATAAACACATTGGATTTAAATCCGTTGCTAAGCGACATGATATCATTTGCTTCAAATAAATTGGTAGAGAAAATATCGTCTAAATAGTTATATTTCTATGGAACATTTGGCGACAGTTTCGTCAAATTAGCGACATTTTAAAAAATCGCCAAATTTATCGCCAAGTGCGACTGTAGAACTGACAGTTCCACTTTGCAACAAATTGACGAAATGTCATCACAATACTATCCCCTAACAAAAAACAATTAATATCATTTATGTAGAGCAATTTTATCAATTTCAAGATATTTTTATAGATTTGAAAATATTTTTATCATTTTGGTGACATTTTAAAAATTCGCTAAATGTATTACTAAGTAGGATGGTTGGTCTGACAGATAAATGCTAACCAAACATCATTTCAGTACTCTCTTCTAACAAAACAAAAAAAAAATTTCATTGATATGTAGAAGACCCAAGCCACACGACCAACCCGAAGGTTTATGGCAGCTGTTTGTGTGTCGTTTATATCAATTTGGCGACATTTCCGTCAATTTGGCAAAGTTTAGAAAAAGTTGTCAAATTAGCGATATCCCTCCAAATTCGTAGCTTTGAATTTGCAGATCTGAATGAAACATTCTTATCCCGTTTCAATATACTAAATGAAAACACTACAATTGTATTAGAAGATATACCCGCTCTACTCTTTTTCTGTTTCAACAATCGGCTATATGAATTTATTGGCTAAACACAATATATGAGTTTAGTAGCTAAATACGATATAAGCTTGAAAAGTCTTTGCCAAAATAAATGAAATTGATGTACGCAGTCAGCAATTAATATAATTAAAAGAAAAATCAAACCGTCCATTCATAAGATATACTTTTATATCCATTTATCCATTTATTTATTATTTAAATCGAAAAAAAATAATAAAAACATTAACAAACACATTTAATTTAATTGCGATGCCGAGCAACATGATATATCCTCCTAAAATGTTAAAATTTATTAACCACTAACAGCACACCCGTTATTCGTACGGACTGTATAATTTAAAGAAACTTAAAGTTCGCAATCATGTGCAAATTCTGTTAAAATATTAAATTTATTGCTCCTAAAGAGAAGTTTAAGAATATATGTTCTCACTATGCAAAATTATCTTCACGATCAGATCTGAAGAATAAAACATCCTGCCCCATTTTGTAAGCAAATTTACAGAAGATAAAATAGGAATTGAATGAATATATGCAACCCCGTACTAATTATATTGTCGCAGATCAGAAAATATGCCAATGTGTTAGTAGAAGATTACCCGTATTACAATATGCGTCTCAAAAATATTTGCCAAAATAAAAGAGATGACATAAAAAATTGAAAGCATCAAAAATCCCCGTAATCTTAATACCAGAAGGACGTAATTGATTCAAAACATATGTCAATATACCTGTACTACTTATGTTCTCGTAGATTAAAAGATATACACGTGTATTTGTAGAAGATTACTCGTACAACATGCAATATATGAGTTTAAACAATTTTTGTCATAATAAAATAATTGCATAATAACTTGAAAATATCATTAATCCCTGAATTAATAATCCCCGAAAATATCAATAATAATAATTTTTAAACCTGAAGACCGTATTTGATATTATCCAGTCAAAAATGCTATAAGAAAAATCAAATCGTTCTTTTCTAAAATATATTTTTATATCCATTTATTTATTACTCAAATCGAAAAAATAATTATTGAAATTAACAGACATATTTAATTTAATTGCGTTTCTGAGTAACATGATATAAGATAGAATCTTATAACATGTTAAATATGTCATGTCTTATAACATAAACTGCGAAATTAAATAACGATTTTGATTTCTCAATACTTCTCATTGTTCCGTAAAAGCTTGTTTTAAATAAACCATGAACCATGGAGATAGATTTCCCCTTTAAATCATGTTTCAAACAATTCATGTTTTCAGAAAGTGACTAATTAACGCAAAAAATCTCCCATCAAACTCAGAGATTAAATTTTAATTCACTTTCAAACGATTTTCAAGCTTTTCGTTTGGATAAACCACGGAGTTGGACAGTAGATCCCCTAAGAAAAAGTTCCGTTTTTCATTAATATCTCGACAACCCCTGGTCGTAGAAACTCGAAACTTGGACAAAATTTATGGGGGGCGATTTCAAGGCTATCCACAAAATTTCCTTAAATTCGGTTCAGCCGTTCTCCCGTGATGATGGGACAAACAGACAGACAGATTTTCAATTTTATTTATATAGACTAGCAGCATACCCGTTCTTCGTACGGACTCTATATAAATAAAATTGAAAATCTGTCTGTCTGTCTGTCTGTCTGTCTGTCTGTTTGTCCCATCATCACGGGAGAACGGCTGAACCGAATTTGATGAAATTTTGTGGGTAGCCTAGAAATAGCCCCACTTAAAATTTAGTCTATAGTTGGAATTTCTACGACCAGTGGTTCTCGAGATATTAGTAAAAAACGAAACTTTCGTTTGTATCATCATCACGAGAGAACGGCTGAACCAAATTTAATGAAATTTTGTGGGTTGCCTTGAAATAGCCCCCCATAAATTTTGCCCAAGTTTCAAGTTTTTAAGACCAGGGGTTGTCGAGATATTAATGAAAAACGGAACTTTTTTTATAGGAGTTCTACTCTCCAACTCCGTGGTTTATCCAAACGGAAAGGATAAAAATCGTTTGTTTAAAGCGTCAAAGGGAATTAAAACTTTATTTTTGAGTTTGATGCAGGATTTTTGCATTAAATAGTCACTATCTGAAAGCATGAATTGTATGAAACATGAATTTAAATGGAAAAATCTACCTCCATGTTTTTACATGTATTAACCTCCATGTATTTCACAAGCTTTTACTCAACGATTAGAAGTATAAAGAAATTAAAATGGTTATTTAATTTCGCATTTTATGAGGAAGATTATATCTTATATCATGTTGCTCGGCAAAGGAATGGAATTAAATGTGTTTGTTAATGATTATTATTATTTTTTCTATTTGTATAATAAATAAATGGATGTAAAAATATATTTTATAAATGAACGGTTTAATTGTTCTTTTAATTATATATATTGCGGACTGCGTACATTACTTTTATTTATTTTAGCAAAGAGGTTTCAAAGCTCATATATTGTGTTTAGCTAATAAACTCATATATTGTGTTTACCCAATAAATTCATTTAGCCGATTGTTGAAGAAGAAAAAGAGTAGAACGGATGTATGTATCTTCTAATACAATTTTAGAGTTTTCATTTAGTATATATACAGACGGGATATGGATATTTTATTCTTCAGATCTGCAAATTTAGAGCTACGAATTTAGCGGAATATCCCTAAATAACTTGGTAACTTTTCTTAAACTTTACCAAATTAGAGGAAATATCTCCAAATTAATAAAAATGACCCAAATCAATGAAATTAAATTTGTTTTTTTAGAATAGAGTACTGAAATGATGTTTTTGTAGCATTTGTCGGTCAGTCCATCCATCCTACTTAATAACGCATTTAACTAATTTTTTTAATATCACTAAATTGATAAAAATATTTGTAAATCCATAAAAATATCATGGAGACGAAAATGTCGCCAAACCTTCCATGGAGATCACATTATTCAGACGACATGATTTCCATCAATTTATTTGAAGCAAATGATATCATGTCGCTTAGCAACGGATCCAATGTGTTATGTGTCATACGATTTTTATTAAATCTAATAAAAATATGTATATAAAATAAATTTCATTGACATTGCATTTTTGACTGGATAATATCGATTACGGTCTTCAGGTTTAAACATCATTATTATTGATATTTCGGGGACAGTTGATTCAGGAATTATTGATATTTTCAAATTATTATGCCATTGTTTCATTATGACGAAAATTGTTGAAACTCATATATAGTACGTTGTACAAGTAATCTTCTACAAATGCACGGGTATATCTTCTAATCTACGACAATATAAGTAGTACAAGTATATTGGCAAAATTTTTATATATATTGGCATATATTGGAATTAATTACGACCTTCTGGTATTAAGATTACGGGGATTTTTGATACTTTCAATTTATTACGTCATCTTTTTTATTTTGGTAAATATTTTAAAGACTCATATTACAATATGTTTAAGCTTCTACTAACACACTGGCATATTTTCTAATTTGCGACAATATAAGTAGTACGTGGTTGCATATATTGATTCAATTCTTTTTTTTGTGTGTGAATTTGTTTACAAAAGGGGCCAGGATATTTTATTCTTCAGATTTGCCCGTGAAGATAATTTTGCATAGTGAGAACAGATATTCTTAAACTTCTCTTTATGAGCAATAAATTTAATATTTTATCAGAATTTGCACATGATTGCGAATTATAAGTTTTTTTATATTATATACTCCGTACGAAGGACGGGTATGCTGCTAGTATATAATATAAAGAAATTTGAAATTCATAATCATGCCCAAATTCTTATAGTATACTAAATGACATGTTTAATCAAAATATTCTGTTAAAATATTTAATATAATGCTCCTAAAAAGAAGTTTAAGAATCTCTGTTCTCGCTATATAAAATTATCTTCATGGACATATCTGAAGAATAAAACATCTTGGACCCCTTATGTAAGCAAATATAAAAAAAAATATGGAATTGAATCAATATATGCAAAATAAAAGCGTTAAAATTGTATGAGACCCGTACTAATTATATACGCGAATATTAGAAAATATAACCTGTATTAGTAGATTACATGTATAAATTGAAAATACCAATAAACCCGTAATCTTTAAATCTGAAGACAGTCATTTATTCCAATATATGTCAAAATTAAAGTGCTAATATTATATGGGAAGATATACACGTACTACTTATAATGTCCGATTATTAGTAGAAGATTACCCGTTTTGCAATATGAGTCACAAATGTTTTTTGGTAAAATACAACAGACGCCGTAATAAATTGAATATATAATTAATCCCCTTAATCTTCATACCAGAAGACTGTACTTGATTCCAATATATATGCCAATATATGTCAAAATATATGCCAATATACCTGTACTACTTATATTCTCGTAGGTTAGAAGATATACCCGTGCATTCCTAGAAGATTACTCGTACAACGTACAATATGCGTGTGTCAGCAATTTTTGCCGCAATAAAACAATGGCGTAATAACTTAAAAATATCAATAATCCCTGAATCAATAATTCCGGAAAATATCAATAATAATAATGTTTAAACCTGAAGAGTATAATTGATATTATCCAGTCCAAAATGAAATGGCAATGAAATTTATTTTATATACATATCTTTATTATTCAAATCGGAGAGGATTTAATAAAAATCGCCTGCCGCATAAACACATTGGATTTAAATCCGTTGCTAAGCGACATGATATCATTTGCTTCAAATAAATTGGTAGAGAAAATATCGTCTAAATAGTTATATTTCTATGGAACATTTGGCGACAGTTTCGTCAAATTAGCGACATTTTAAAAAATCGCCAAATTTATCGCCAAGTGCGACTGTAGAACTGACAGTTCCACTTTGCAACAAATTGACGAAATATCATCACAATACTATCCCCTAACAAAAAACAATTAATATCATTTATGTAGAGCAATTTTATCAATTTCAAGATATTTTTATAGATTTGAAAACATTTTTATCATTTTGGTGACATTTTAAAAATTCGCTAAATGTATTACTAAGTAGGATGGTTGGTCTGACAGATAAATGCTAACCAAACATCATTTCAGTACTCTCTTCTAACAAAACAAAAAAAAAATTTCATTGATATGTAGAAGACCCAAGCCACACGACCAACCCGAAGGTTTATGGCAGCTGTTTGTGTGTCGTTTATATCAATTTGGCGACATTTCCGTCAATTTGGCAAAGTTTAGAAAAAGTTGTCAAATTAGCGATATCCCTCCAAATTCGTAGCTTTGAATTTGCAGATCTGAATGAAACATTCTTATCCCGTTTCAATATACTAAATGAAAACACTACAATTGTATTAGAAGATATACCCGCTCTACTCTTTTTCTGTTTCAACAATCGGCTATATGAATTTATTGGCTAAACACAATATATGAGTTTAGTAGCTAAATACGATATAAGCTTGAAAAGTCTTTGCCAAAATAAATGAAATTGATGTACGCAGTCAGCAATTAATATAATTAAAAGAAAAATCAAACCGTCCATTCATAAGATATACTTTTATATCCATTTATCCATTTATTTATTATTTAAATCGAAAAAAAATAATAAAAACATTAACAAACACATTTAATTTAATTGCGATGCCGAGCAACATGATATATCCTCCTAAAATGTTAAAATTTATTAACCACTAACAGCACACCCGT
The DNA here is from genome assembly GCA_951213105.1 of Amaurobius ferox. NCBI lineage: Eukaryota > Metazoa > Arthropoda > Arachnida > Araneae > Amaurobiidae > Amaurobius > Amaurobius ferox. The sequence goes on along the minus strand of OX578138.1, from coordinate 94,357,928 downwards.
TATTCGTACGGACTGTATAATTTAAAGAAACTTAAAGTTCGCAATCATGTGCAAATTCTGTTAAAATATTAAATTTATTGCTCCTAAAGAGAAGTTTAAGAATATATGTTCTCACTATGCAAAATTATCTTCACGATCAGATCTGAAGAATAAAACATCCTGCCCCATTTTGTAAGCAAATTTACAGAAGATAAAATAGGAATTGAATGAATATATGCAACCCCGTACTAATTATATTGTCGCAGATCAGAAAATATGCCAATGTGTTAGTAGAAGATTACCCGTATTACAATATGCGTCTCAAAAATATTTGCCAAAATAAAAGAGATGACATAAAAAATTGAAAGCATCAAAAATCCCCGTAATCTTAATACCAGAAGGACGTAATTGATTCAAAACATATGTCAATATACCTGTACTACTTATGTTCTCGTAGATTAAAAGATATACACGTGTATTTGTAGAAGATTACTCGTACAACATGCAATATATGAGTTTAAACAATTTTTGTCATAATAAAATAATTGCATAATAACTTGAAAATATCATTAATCCCTGAATTAATAATCCCCGAAAATATCAATAATAATAATTTTTAAACCTGAAGACCGTATTTGATATTATCCAGTCAAAAATGCTATAAGAAAAATCAAATCGTTCTTTTCTAAAATATATTTTTATATCCATTTATTTATTACTCAAATCGAAAAAATAATTATTGAAATTAACAGACATATTTAATTTAATTGCGTTTCTGAGTAACATGATATAAGATAGAATCTTATAACATGTTAAATATGTCATGTCTTATAACATAAACTGCGAAATTAAATAACGATTTTGATTTCTCAATACTTCTCATTGTTCCGTAAAAGCTTGTTTTAAATAAACCATGAACCATGGAGATAGATTTCCCCTTTAAATCATGTTTCAAACAATTCATGTTTTCAGAAAGTGACTAATTAACGCAAAAAATCTCCCATCAAACTCAGAGATTAAATTTTAATTCACTTTCAAACGATTTTCAAGCTTTTCGTTTGGATAAACCACGGAGTTAGGGAGTAGAACTCCTAGGAAAAAGTTCCGTTTTTCATTAATATCTCGACAACCCCAGGTCTTAGAAACTCGAAACTTGGACAAAATTTATGGGGGGATATTTCAAGGCTATTCACCAAATTTCATTAAATTCGGTTCAGCCGTTTGTCCGTGATGATGAGACAAACGAAAATTTCGTTTTTTACTAATATCTCGAGAACCACTGGTCGTAGAAACTCAAAACACGGATATAATTTTATGTGGGGCTATTTCTGGGCTACCCACAAAATTTCATCAAATTCGGTTCAGCCGTTCTCCCGTGATGGTGTGACAAACAGACAGACAGACAGACAGACAGACAGACAGATTTTCATTTTTATTTGTATAGACTAGCAGCATACCCGTCCTTCGTACGGAGTATATAATATAAAAAAACTTTTAAATCGCAATCATGTGCAAATTCTGATAAAATATTAAATTTATTGCTCATAAAGAGAAGTTTAAGAATATCTGTTCTCACTATGCAAAATTATCTTCACGGGCAAATCTGAAGAATAAAATATCCTGGCCCCTTTTGTAAACAAATTCACACAAAAAAAAGAATTGAATCAATATATGCAACCACGTACTACTTATATTGTCGCAAATTAGAAAATATGCCAGTGTGTTAGTAGAAGCTTAAACATATTGTAATATGAGTCTTAAAAATATTTACCAAAATAAAAAAGATGACGTAATAAATTGAAAGTATCAAAAATCCCCGTAATCTTAATACCAGAAGGTCGTAATTGATTCCAATATATGCCAATATATATAAAAATTTTGCCAATATACCTGTACTACTTATATTGTCGTAGATTAGAAGATATACCCGTGCATTTGTAGAAGATTACTTGTACAACGTACTATATATGAGTTTCAACAATTTTCGTCATAATGAAACAATGGCATAATAATTTGAAAATATCAATAATTCCTGAATCAACTGTCCCCGAAATATCAATAATAATGATGTTTAAACCTGAAGACCGTAATTGATATTATCCAGTCAAAAATGCAATGTCAATGAAATTTATTTTATATACATATTTTTATTAGATTTAATAAAAATCGTATGACACATAACACATTGGATCCGTTGCTAAGCGACATGATATCATTTGCTTCAAATAAATTGATGGAAATCATGTCGCCTGAATAATGTGATCTTCATGGAAGGTTTGGCGACATTTTCGTCTCCATGATATTTTTATGGATTTACAAATATTTTTATCAATGTAGTGAAATTAAAAAAATTAGTTAAATGCGTTACTAAGTAGGATGGATGGACTGACCGACAAATGCTACAGAAACATCATTTCAGTACTCTATTCTAAAAAAACAAAATTTAATTTCATTGATTTGGGTCATTTTTATCAATTTGGAGATATTTCCTCTAATTTGGTAAAGTTTAAGAAAAGTTGCCAAGTTATTTAGAGATATTCCGCTAAGTTCGTAGCTCTAAATTTACAGATCTGAAGAATAAAATATCCATATCCCGTCTGTATATATACTAAATGAAAACACTAAAATTGTATTTGAAGATACATACATCCGTTCTACTCTTTTTCTGCTTCAACAATCGGCTAAATGAATTTATTGGGTAAACACAATATATGAGTTTATTAGCTAAACACAATATATGAGCTTTGAAACCTCTTTGCTAAAATAAATAAAAGTGTGATGTACGCAGTTCGCAATATATATAATTAAAAGAACAATCAAACCGTTCATTTATTATGAGTTTATTAGCTAAACACAATATATGAGCTTGAAACCTCTTTGCTAAAATAAATAAAAGTAATGTACGCAGTCCGCAATATATATAATTAAAAGAACGATCAAACCGTTCATTTATGAAATATATTTTTACATCCATTTATTTATTATACAAATAGAAAAAATAATAATAATCATTAACAAACACATTTAATTCCATTCCTTTGCCGAGCAACATGATATAAGATAGAATCTTCCTCATAAAATGCGAAAATAAATAACCATTTAAATTTCTTTATACTTCTAATCGTTGAGTAAAAGTTTGTGAAATACATGGAGGTTAATACATGTAAAAACATGGAAGTAGATTTTTCCATTTAAATTCATGTTTCAAACAATTCATGCTTTCAGATAGTGACTATTTAATGCAAAAATCCTGCATCAAACTCAAAAATAAAGTTTTAATTCCCTTTGACGCTTTAAACAAACGATTTTTATCCTTTCCGTTTGCATAAACCACGGAGTTGGGGAGTAGAACTCCTATGAAAAAAAGTTCCGTTTTTCATTAATATCTCGACAACCCCTGGTCTTAGAAACTCGAAACTTGGACAAAATTTACGGGGGGATATTTCAAGGCTATTCACCAAATTTCATTAAATTCGGTTCAGCCGTTTTTCCGTGACGATGAGACAAACGAAAATTTCGTTTTTTACTAATATCTCGAGAACCACTGGTCGTAGAAACTCAAAACACGGATATAATTTTAAGTGGGGCTATTTCTGGGCTACCCACAAAATTTCATCAAATTCGGTTCAGCCGTTCTCCCGTGATGGTGTGACAAACAGACAGACAGACAGACAGACAGACAGACAGATTTTCATTTTTATTTATATAGATTACATTGCATACATAGTTCCTCTTATCCTGTACACAAAGTGTTTTATATTTGTTTGTTTTGAATTGCGTTAGTCTTCACAATGAAAATTGTATAATAGATATATAATTAAGCCATGTCTTTTGAAATATAACTATTATTGAATTATTATTTTTCTCAAGTATTTAAGGATTTTTTTTATTAATTAATAAATACCTGCGATGAACCCGTATCCCACTTTATTTACTTTTACTGAATTCATGACTATTAAAAATTACTTGCCACTTTATTTACTTTTCCTGAATTCATGACAATCCTCTCAATTTAAATTTAAAAATATACGACATTGTTTCTTTTACTAATTTTTAGAATGTTTATCTCGCGTTATTCGCGCCAGAGTAAATGAAAATCCTTCCAGAAAGTTCTCTCTCTCTACACATTTCTAAATGGAATTTCAACGACAAACTGTGGCATTTACAATTTCACTCCGATTAGAAATTTTTGCATTACCTTTTATTGTACAGCCAAGTCCTAAACAATTTGCTGAAAGAAATCGATATTACTAGTATTTGAGATCTAGGGTCCTGAGTCTGAGCTTATAAAATCGTCTAAATAAAACATTTAGAGTAGAATTTTTATATGTTGCTACTAAATAGATTCAGATTTTAGATGGCAGTAAGCAGGACAATGGCAAGAACGGTAGTCACATTTTTATAAGGAACTCGGAGGGAGGTCTGATTCTTCGGAGTGGGAACCTTGACCTCTGCTTGGTTTTTCGCTCAGAACTTTCTGCAATTAGAGATACATTAAAATATGTAGAATTCACTAATTATGATACTGTCTGCATTCTCACTGACAGTAAAAGATCTATTCAGCATCTTAAGAACTGACTAGAAATCACTCATAAGGCTAGCCGGGACATCATCACCTTGTTACATGGGATGAAGATTTTTTTTATCCTATGTCCGTCTCGACCTTTCGGTCATAAGTCAACGAGCAGCCCAATACAAAGTAGAACGTTAAATTGTCACTAAAAGCCTTGTCAGTAACACATAAAGGAAAAGAGTCAAGAACAGCAGGGCAAATGTTGAGGTGTTCTCCAGTCATGGGAACGCCATGTTCGCAAAGAGGGCAGACATCTGTATCTGTCAGACCCATCCATTCGATACAGGTGACTCCGTAAGTAATCATGACCCGTGGCAAGTCTAAAGCAAGCCACGCCAACTGCTCTGTGCAAAGAACTGGACATTCTTGCCGACTTACTTAACAGGGAGTTCCACTTTTTTCCGGAAGCTCTCTCCCCGTACAGACTAAAGCGGTTAGCTTTAATAGAGTGGGATATATATCGCTTTACAAGCCATACAGGCAAGAGAGAATCCGGTTGCATCATTTGAGATCCATTCTTAGCCAATAAATCTGCTCGCTCATTTACATATATCCCGCAGTGGCTTAGAATCCACTGCAGGGCAATGCGGTTCTTGATGTTCAGCAGCTTATCTATTTCTTCCATACAATTCTTGGAAATCTCAGATTCCCAGAGATTAAAATATATAAATGTCATAAGTACCGCCCTGGAATCAACAAAAAAGACCATATTTTCCTTTTCACATTTCTAAGGCTAAAGAAATGGCGGCTATTTCGCCATTAAAGTTGCCAAAGTGTTTGCCAACGGCGCAAGACAATATAAGGTCTATAGATTAAGCGCCAGCTCCAGCATTTGTAATGGCCTCCTGAACCGAACCATCAGTATAGCTGCTTTCAAGGCGACATGTAGTCAGTCGTTTAGCGAGAACAGAGGCACCACTTGTAGGCGACTGACATCAACCCCCCATGAAGAATTTTAGATACATTGCAATACAATGAATTCATTCTCACATTGGTGTTTGGGGTAACGAGACTGATGATTCCTTAGTCAATGAGACTCGTCATTTGAACTCACCTTCAAGCGCTTTTTTCACTGTTTCTGGAATACAAATTTGATTGGATCTAGGAATTGGCATAACACTCCTCCATGTTATTACTCGTACTCGGCTAAGAACCCTGGATTATCCCAACAATATGATGGCCCTAAATCCATCCAGACAGCATTAGCCAGATAAGGAGCGGCCATACTAAGGATATGACGCTTGCACGAGGAGACAGGCTTTTTCCTCCGTATACATGTTCTCCGCCATGGTTACTCCCTCTCATCTTCTGAACTGCATGATAGCCTCTTTAGATCATCTAGTAGAGGACCAGGCGAGCCGTGATCTTTTGGACTTGACCCAGTATTTCTATGTCAAGGGGCTTAGCAACAACAAATAGATTCAGAAGATGTTACATATGCTTCAAACTTAATTTGCGTATCTTATAATGTATATTATTCGTTTCTAAATAGCTTCCAGTAGATATTTGAATACCAGAATTACGTCTGGAAATTTGAGGCTTTTTCCTTTGAACTATTGAGGCATTAACCTAATAATATTTTATTCTATTGTTGAAGTGGTATCTATATGTATGGAAAACAGTATTATGAAGGCATCGAAATTTTCAAATGAATTTCAAATAATTTTTTTAGAGCTTCTTTATACATGGATTAAATATTTTTACCATAGCATGTACAGCTGCGGAAAAAAATGAACCAACCTTCGCTGTTCTGCTATCTTCTAGAGTTGAGAAAATTCAAATATGTCATTCGATAAAGAGTGATATCTTCTATAAATCTACATACTAAAAATTTACACAAGGGGCCGTCTTCATATTAAATTTTCACAAACTTCAAAATTGTTAATGGCAACTCAATTTTGAACTCATGAACAAATGCTACATCCTTAAGTTAGTCCAGATATGGATTTTTTTTCAAGTTCAGTTCGTTATATCCGGACATATTGCGGTTTTAAATATGGAGATAATCACGGGATTATCACAATATTTAAAATCGCAACCTCAAGAATGAAATTAACGTTACTTGATTAGAACTGTTTGTGGCAAAAAAAAAGTTATTATCACTGGGCTTTAATTATGAGAATTGGCCTCTAATCGTAAATTTCTTTACATTGCCGAAGTAATAACCCCCATAATTAATTTGGTATGTTCTCCGGTGATTTTTCTGAAAGGCAAATTGATTAATATTTTAAAATTAATTTCACGTATCCAATAAAGAGACATTAAATTAAAAACATTATTAATTATTATTAATTTTATCTAATACAAATTAAACGTTATTAATTATTATTAATTTTATCATTAAATCTTATTTACCAAATTTACCAATTATTAACATAATAGTTTCCAGAACTGTTTTCATGTTGTGATACAGTACGAATACTACTAAATAAGTACACTGGCTACTGAGCCTGAGCTTTCAAAATCGTTCCTCAAAATGGTTATGTTACAGGTTACCTGATTTATCTTTTATGCTTCTCTTGCGGTCTGCAGTCTCTTTTACAGTCATCTGTGATTCTCACACACACTTTTCTAGGAGCACACATTATTTACTACATACTCGATTTGCGACATTCATCGTCACACTACTGTTTGTTTTTAATAACAGGGGCCACACAGATTTATTTTAGGCAAGGTAATTGTTATGTACTTCTTAAGAAAGTGTCATTTTATTCGTAAGAAAATTAAAAATGCCATCTTATCCGCAATTAAGTCATCTCCAGACTCTAGAAAATCATTTTATGTCTATAGTAAGTCAGGTATTTATTTACGCCATTTTATATCAACCGTAAAATCAGTAATTTCTCTCTTTTTCACAAACTCTCGTATGAGGTACTCTGCTTTTCACCCCTTCTGCTCATTGACTTTGGTGATTTGTTTGCTAGTGATTCCAGTTTGGTGGATGGCATTTATGTTAAGCTTCATTGGACATCTCCTTTTAGCCTTGAAGCCTTGTTTGCGTCATAAAGCGCACGTGTTACGAGCTTATAATTCTATAGCTTGAGTAGTAAATTACTGTCTGCCCCATCATAAAAACTAGCGTATCAAAACTGATAATGTAACTGGTGTCTGGGGGCTTGGTGCCAGCCTGTTGCTTTATGCAACTGTAGACAAAATTATGCTTTCTCTTTGTAAAGCCTATATTTTTAATAGCTGTACTCACGTACTCTATCACACTGTTCATATAAAGTGTGACATTAAATTACAAAATACGTTATGCTTTTTTTCTGATTCAGCTATCATCTTATGACTCAGAACGTTAAACTCTATTTAATTTGTAATCTTATGGGATTCTAAAATTGGTCGAATTACAGGATGGGCTAAACCTGGATGAGGTCTAATGGTGCGTGTGTACAAACTTTTAACTATAACTGATGTTTACATTAATTAGGCTTTTTCATGTAGAATCCAAATATTGTGGAATCCTACAAATTTCTCTAAAACATTTCCCCGATTCCCACAATCCGATAATTAGTCCTCGAATCGCCTCTTCATATTGACGAGTCATTTTGATATTAATCGAAGCACCCACATTTTATAAAATAACCGACATTCAAGCTTAGCTACTGTACTTAAAATTCTATTAAAAATATTATTATCTGTGATAACTATACCTTTAACATACTGTTAATTACGCAAAATGAATTTGGAAAAAAATGATGTAGACAAAGCATATGACTTTCTCTAATGCAGTAAATTTAAATCTTTCACAGAGAAATGATATATAAGATCCATGGCACAATGTTTTAAACTTTCAACTGTATATTTGGCGATTTTTTCGATGAAAACATGTCAAATTGTTTCGAAATTTCTAATAAACTTATATTTCGAGCAACTCTAAATTAACAATTATCAATATAAATTGCATCCGCAAAATAGTCCATATATATCAATTTGGCGTCATTTTTGTAATTTTGACGATATTTTCGTCAATCCGGAGTGAAATATTAGCCAATTTGGTTGTATTTTGTTGTATTAATCGTCACATTTATCGCCAAGCGTTATATACAAACGGAGAGAAATGTATAAATGTATAAATGTATATTGGAGACTTATATATAAATGTATATTAGCAAAGTGTTAAGCGTAAAAATACAAAATTACTACCCAACGTTTTTTCTATCGTGAAGGGAACAAATTAGATACACCAGAATGATGCAAATAAATTAATCTCAAAATATTGCAAAAGAATATTAAATGTATTTTATAACAATTAATAAGTTTCAATTTTTCAATTTTGATTTTTTGTTTAGGGTTGGCCTCAGTACGCGTTAGTGTTCGGAATGCTTATAAACTTAATTTGATGGGAATTAAAATTAATAAAAGAAAATACGTCTCAGTAGCAGAGCCAAGCATTTATTAAATTTGGTTATTTCTAAACAAGAAAGATCAATCGTGCTTAAAGCATTGATTATGAAACACTTTCCAACATCAATGCAATTTTATTTAAACATCTCTAAAATGCAATACATTGCTAAGTATTATTTTAAAACTTATCACAATACTACATTAATTTAATATATTTGAAAACTTAAACCTTCATCGAAAAAAATGAACTTCATTCAAATGACGGCATTGAAATATAAATTGCCTGGTTTAAACATCTCTAAAATGGGATACATTCCTCGGTAATATTTTGAAAAATATTACCTCGTGGTAAAATTTTTAAAAACATCATATTACTACAATAATTTATTATATTTGAAAACTTCATCGAAAACAACTGAAATTCATTCAAATGACGTCATAGGAAAAAAACGCCTGGCTCTCTCTATAAAGCAACATTTCATTCATAACATTTTCCCAATCATTTCATTCATCACAGTACTAAACTAACAAGCCTGGCTCACTATATAAAAACAGAACTTCATTGATAAACATTTTTCCATTCATTTCATTCATCACAATATTATATTAATTTATTTTATTTAAAAACTTAAGACCATGGAGCTACAAGTAATTAAACTCTATACTTAAAACTTCATCCAAAAAATCTCCCTTCGCTCTGTAAAATCAATGAATATTTCATTCATATCAGCTATGCAGACTCCATGAGCTAAATAATTTTGCTTCAAAAAAATATAGTTATTCTTATACAACTCATCCTACATATTTTGCTGTTTACATTTTACATGAGTGAAAAATAGTTTTCGTTGTAGAAATAATATACATCATACTGCATCATATTAATATACATAATTGTTATTGATATGATGCAGACTCCATGAGCTAAATACTTTTGCGTTAAAAAATACAGCAATTCTTATACAACTCATCCTACATATTTTGCTGTTTACATTTTACATAAGTGAAAAATAGGCTTCGTTGCGGAAATAATCAAATTTGGATGATCATTTAAACTCAAATATATTGTCATTGCGTTGTTTCAGTATGTATATGCACAGAATTTAAGCAAAAATAGAGCGGTTTTAGGACGAATACAACTCTCAATATGAATTAAAAAGAACTTTAAATATCACGATTTTGAGACAAGATGGATGCCATACCTTATTTTGAAGTGGGTCACGTAATCTTTTCATATCATGGTCACGTGATCGCTTCATATAAGAGATGTAATTATTATTTGAATTGTTATTTAAAAAACTACTGAATATATTTTTCTGAAATTTTTTTTTATATATTTTATGGAATAATTTGAATATTACCTAAAATTTTCGAACCAATTTGTGAATTTTAAATCTGCTTAAAAAATGATTGAAAAATTAGGTCCCATAGGGTTAAATGCATTTCATTTTTTCATCCTGGGTTCAATCCGAAACTAATTGAGTGATATTATTCATTTATATTCCCATAGGTCCTACAGACCGTCTGAACAACATACTAAAATTTCGTTTTGATTAAGTCATTTTTACAGCAGTGATCGTGTTAACGTATAGACAGACAGACATTCAGACAGACGGACAGACAGACAGGCAGACAGAATGAACAAAGTCATAAACACTTTTCAACGTTGTTGTAAACTGTTAAAAATATATCTAAAAGAATTTCATTTAAAGCATTATTTTTCAATCGGGCATACAATTATTTCCCTGTGCAAATCTGCTTCACACGTTGCTAATTAAAATCAATCATGATAATGAATAAAACCATTTCAATTAAAGCAGAAACCCTTGATTTGAAACTTTTAATAAAATACCCACTATGAAAACTTTAATTGTATTATGATTTTTTCACTCGCCTCAGAGTAACCAATTGCTATACATCGAAATATTATGTCTGCAAAATGTCCAAACATTAAAAATAAAAGTAAATAATTAAATACTGAGGGGATAAAAATTTAAATACATTAAGCTAATATTTTATGCTGTAGAACAAATCAAGCCGAATCTTTTCCGTGAAAATTAGACACCAGGCGTCGGTTGAACAAAATCATGTCGGCTATAATTCTGCTTTTAACACCATAGTAAAAATAGAATGTATCATTTGTTAAAAACAAAAATTATGGCTATAAAGTAAAGTACATAATTAATGCCTCAACTTGTAGAAAAAGCAATAATTCGTGTTCTTCAGGACAGAGAGACTTATCGAAAGACAAAAGACATGATGGAGATCGAAAGACCTCAGGAATCAAAAAGCAAGTCCAAGAATAAAATCGAGAATAAGATCGAAAAACCTCAAGAGTCAGGAAGCAAAATCAAAAGACCAAGAACAAGATTGAGAATAAGAACGAAAGACTTCAGGAATCGTAAAGCAAAGTCAAAAGACCAAGAGCAAGATCGAGAATAATCGAAAGACGTAAGAAATCCAAAGGCGGGCTTCAATGCAATCTTGCTTCACTCATAAACATTTAAAATATAAGGGAATAAACTTGCAATAGAGAGATGTTAATCCTACTAAATAATATCAAAAAATTATTTCAATCAAGCATAACAGAGCCACGTTTTCTTCATGAAAATTTTAATACTTGCTTCAGTTGTGCAAAAGTATACTTCTACATTTTGCACGATGGTAAAAATAGTTGACAGAAACTTCTTCTGGCTTTGGCGAAGGTGACTACTTTGTATAAGTGTCTGAAAAAATAGGATGTTTCCTGCTTTCTACATCATTTGATACCTTTAACTCTTTCTGGTTACGTTTATTTTCACCAAGTTGCCTACCCTATTTAATTTCCAGAGAAAATAGTCACAAACATATATCAACAGGAAGTGATGATTATTTTATTTCTTCATTATCATTTTTAGCACACTTTGTCATATTCCAAATCATCAATTTCATCACCAATTATGGGGATTTCACAGATCAGAATAGATTGAAACATAGCTAATTCCGATTGGAAGCAAACATCTAGTTATTGCAAAACGCAGTTTTGAATGTCAACGATTGATAAGTACGCCATATAGTCCATAGATTGCTTTTGCAGTTCAATAATGAAGTAAATAGTGTTGATGTTGTTGAGACCCAGACCGTTCGACCTAGTAAATAGTGTTGTTTTTGAGACCCAGACCGTCCGACCTACCAAAAAGGTGGAAGGTGACTGTTTGGACGGCCGGGAAGAGTCAACCAATTTAGACCGGAACGCAGTGAGGGAGGCATCCATAGGGACCGTGCACTGCTTCCCCTACCACCAACCTCTTGGAAGAATTTAGGGACCCACATGTTTAGCGGGATCGTACTACGCGTGAACACGGCGGCAGTTTTGGCATGCTAACCACTGTTCACTGTTCTCGCGTGCTAACCACTGGGCTACCTCGCCCTCTAGTAAACAGTGTGGAAAACCCCCTGCAGGCCACCCGACTCGCCCTAAAGCATGAGAACCCTAAGCTATGAGTAAACAGGGTGAAAAAGTTGTGTCGAGGCTCACCCGACAACAGACTGTAACTAATAATTGTCAAAACCGAAGCTCTCCCAACATCTATCTTTTAAATGAATAATTTTCAATGCCAGGGCTCACGTGACAACTGGCCCTAATAAAAAACTTTTACTCTCGGGGCCTACCCAACATCTGGCTGAAACTAAATTTTCAATGTTGGAGCTCACTCTACAATTGTGTGGAACTAATAATTTTTAATATGGGGGGCTCAGCCGACAATTGACTGGAAGTAATGCTTTACAATGTCGGGATTCTTCCGATACAGAACTGTAATGGATCAACTATTTGATGTACCAACGAAGATTTATTTATGTTTAGTTTATTTAACTTAGTAGCTTGGGCGAATATTTTCCTAATAAAATTAATTGACCTCTTTAACTTGAAAATTATTTGAAAAACATCTCTGGTCTTTTGCTTTTTATTATAAAAATCAAACATATATATCAAATATACCGTTTTAACTTCAAATACATTTCAATCGGTGTAAATACTAAGAAGTGGGCATACAAAATTCAAAGGGTATATTTAAAAAAAAAATTCATATAATATGACTATTCCCAGTTCCAAAATTCACATTCAAATATATCCCACTTTTACAGTTTATAGAATTTTATATCTTTCTTTTCTTTACTAAAGGCGCATTCCTAAAACTTTTTATTGTTATTCGTGAGGAACTGAATAAAAACCATTCCGGAGATTCCCCTCCCGCGAAACATTTCCTAATAGAATTTCAACCTGGAAATGTGGCAATAACTGTTTGTTCAGATTGGAAATATTTCTACGCTCTTCTATTATATTGCCGAACCCTAAGAGAGCTATTGGCGTATAGGTTGAAGAAACTCCGTATTTCTAGTAATTGCACTTTGGAGTCTGGGTTTATAGAATTTCTAAAGTAAATATGTGGAATGATTTTATATATATATATATATATATATATATATATATATATATATATATATATATATATATATATATATATATATATATTAGAAAATTTTAATGATAATAAAAATTCAAGTAATATTAGCATCACCATAGAATCAAAGCCACGGCCATATTGCCGATAAGAGAAAAGAACAGCACCGGCCCAAATTCGAGGATTAATCAGAATTAAATTCATCTTCAGGTTTGAGTATTTAATTCTAATTAACCCAAACAAATGCCTGTTTCAGATTGAGCAATAGAACATTACTATAAATGCTCAAACTCAGGCTACAGACATCAAAAGAAGAAAAAATGAAGATAAGAAATATTAAGGAAATTTTTATTACCATATGGCATGAACCCTTCTTCTTTCACCACGTGTATACGCGATCAACCTCAGCAGAATAAAATATCAAGGAGCACCGGAATGAGCATGTCGAAATACAACCAGGGAGGCAGTACGGACGTTTGCAGCAACACTCATAGACCCGTCCAGTGAGTCAGAAAAGGAGACAGGACAATTACCAGCATAAGCAATTCAGGATATGAACATGAAGCAAGGATGAAAATTCTTACTAAACAAGTGATTCATAGCAGAAATGGATAAACTAGAATGCCACTATACACCATTATAAGGGCTCTCAAACCGTAATTTCAAACTGGATAAAGTTACAATTTTTTAGTGAAAATAAAATTCAAAACATTAATATTAATGTATCTTATTTTCCGATTTTTTTATTCTTCTAATTTTTTTAATCTTATTTTATTATTTTCTATTTTATTTATTTATATAATTAATAAATAATTATATTTATTTATTTTCTTTTTGTTAGCTACTATAATTGGGAAAGTTCTGTTGGATGTTATCGAGTGGAAGTTGATACACTGAGTTGATAATTTTAATAAAAAATTTCGGAGGATATGCATTGTTAGTCGCTACACTCAATAATTTCAAAACATGTGCTTATTTATAATTTTTATCACAAATTGTATTGATTCTAAGAACCTAGTTTATTATAATATTTTAAAAAATTGATATATGCAAACACGAGTCAAAATGTTGAATTTTAGATGTATTAAATTTAAGATCCGTCTTTTATCATACAAGTTTGTCTTTTATCATACAAGTTTATAATTATAATTTATATTATAATTTTGCAAATTTAAATTTAAAACCAAAAAGTTTGCAACATTAGAGTCATTATTACTTGCATTTAATTCTAAATTATTAGAATAAAAGTTAAATACTATAGGGATATTATTAAGGGACACACATAATATGTTATCTAAATATCTAAACATGTGCATATTATGCAAGCTTGGATTAGTTTTCTTTTCATAGAATAAACGCAGATTAACTAACAATGATGAGGCACACCCTTCTTGTGGATACCAAACTGTTGTTTAATAAAAAGTACCATCATGTTGAATAGAATTCTCATAATGAGTGAAATTAAGTAATTTTTTAAAGAGAAAATTTGAATATTTTAGGTTGATATCATATTTTTCAAAAATTCCTGAAATAATTCTATACAGATCATCTATATCAATATTAATAAACAAATCTTTGAAAGTATAAGTATAAATAATATGAATACTAGTAAGAGTTTTTAATTTCTTAACTAATTCAAAACTGTTTTTTCCAATATGACAATTAATAGAGATCGCATCTGACAAGGATACTTCATTTAATAATTTTAATAATAATTTACCAGCATTAGTAATGTAAGAAATATACCCACTAGTAATAGTTCGAAAACCAACAGAGGATTTATGAAACTTGGGTACTAAAACAATATATGGAATGTTATTACACCTATTTTTTAGGTGTATTTGCTTATATTTGGCAGGTATTCTATTGGACAAGATTTTAAAATTAGTATTATGTAAATTATAGATTTGATTATTAAATAAGTGTGACTTGAGGTTACTTATATAGCAATATTTACATATGATTGAGTATTTACTACTTGCCTTATCGACATAAATCGACATATAATGACAAAATCCTTTTTAATTTCTCTGATATTATTTTTAATTAAGTTTATATGTTTATTAACTTTCTGATGATATATATAGTGATTTAAGTATTGCTTGCTCTATTAAGACACTCCAGTGTATGAAGGCTATAGGAATTTGATATTTATAGCTGATTTTATAGATAAATTTATTTAAGTGAAGAAATAAGTCTTTACAAATTAATTTATGCTCAAATTTAGTAGGTATACGGTACTTAGTACCAAGAAATATCAGTGATCTCAGTGCATTATAATAAATAATATTTAGATTTCCCGTTATAACATGCCTATGGTGTTTATCTACGAAGTCTTTGTATTTATCTAAATGACAGTGGCACTCTTTAATTAATGACTCTTTAATTATATATATATATATATATATATACTAGGGGGCTCTGCCCTTGCTCGCTCCTCTCGTGAAATCCCCTTCGGTTGACAAGGTCTCCTACTCGCTAAGCTCACTTCATATATATCTTTGCTAAAAATGTTACTTTCAAAAATATATTTTTCTGCCTTATTCCTGCTTATTTCCCGCAGTTTCGAGTTACGAATTCCGTATTTCTTAAGAGTTGCACTTAATAGTGATATCATCGCTCTGCATTAAAACATAGTAGCAGCCGCTGCGCCGTTGTTTGGCAAATTTCTCGTCTCCGGGTTTCTCTGCTTCGAATCGCCAAAATTATAGCATACAAAAATATAAAATTTGGTACACTTTAAGGGAAAGGTTTTTGAAACATGCTGAAATAACTGTTTTTTGATATATATTGCAGTTTTAAAATAGTTGATGTTATAATCAAAGGAAAAATATTTGAACTGCGAGTTTCAGTCCTGTATGAATTAGCAATAGCAAGACCACAGTTTTTTGCGGACAGATACCTACACAGTTAAATTTTTGCAGGACGGGGCCCTTTTTAACACTTTACAACAAAGTTGAAAAGTGTTTATGACTTTGTTCATTCTGTCTGTCTGTCTGTCTGTCTGTCCGTTAGTACGATACCTGCCGTAAAAATAACTTAATCAAAATGAAATTTTTGTATGTTGTTCAGACGGTCTATAGGACTTATGGGAATATAAATGAATAATATCACCCAATTAGTTTTGGACTGAACCCGGATTGAAAAACTGGAATACATTGAGCCCTATGGGACCTAATTTTTTAAGCATTTTTTAAGCGGATTTAAAATTCACAAATTACTTCGAAAATTTTAGGCAATATTCAAATTGTTCCATAAAATATATAAAAAAAAATCAGCGAAATATATTCAGTTGCTTTTTAAATAAAAATTAAAATAAAAATAACACCTCTTATATGAAGCGATCACGTGTCCATGATATGAAACGATCACATGACCCACTTCAAAATGATATATGGCATCCATCTTGTGTCAAAATCGTGATTTTTAAAGTTCTTTTTAATTCATATTGAGTGTTGTATCCGTCCTAAAACTACTCTATTTTTGCCTAAATTCTGTGCATCTACATACTGAAACAACGCAATGACAATATATTTCAGTTTAAATGCTCTTCCAAATTTCATTATTTCTACTATTAAGCCTATTTTTCACCTATGTAAAATGTAAACTGCAAAATATGTAGAATGAGTTGTATTAGAATCGCTGTAATTCTTTAACACAAAATCATTTAGTCCATGGAGTCTGCTTAGCTGATATGAATGAAATATTTATTGATTTTAGAAAGAGAAGGACGATATTTTTCGATGAAGTTTTACGCATTGAGTTTACTTACTTGTAGCTCAATGGTCTTAATTTTTAAATAAAATAAATTATTATGGTATTGTGATGAATGACATGAATGGGGGGATTATTTATGAATGAAATGTTGCTTTTATAGAGAGAGCCAGGCGTGTTATTTTTTATGACGTCATTTGAATGAATTTCAGTTGTTTTCGATGATGTTTTTAAATATAATAAATTATCGTATTATTATGATAATTCTAAAATTATTACCGAGGAATGTATCACATTTTAGAGATGTTTAAACCAGGCAATTCATACTTTAATGCCGTCATTTGAATGAAGTTAATTTTTTTCGATGAATGTTTAAGGTGTCAAATATAATAAATTAATGTAGTATTGTGATAATTTTTAAAATATTACCGAGGAATGTATTGCATTTTAGACATGTTTAAATAAAATTGCATTGAAGTTGGAAAGTGTTTCATAATCAATGCTTTAAGCATGATTGATCTTTCTTGTTTAATGTCGATGCAGTTTACGAGATGATTTACTTTTTATGCACGTAGTTAAGTGAAAAATATTTTTTCGCATCGGCACGTCCATCGACTTTCTCTGTCCCGTACCGCAAAAAATATAGCATACATAATATGATATTTGGTACATTTATAGAGAAATAATAGGGTTACACAATGAAATAATCCGTTTACTGATTTTAACTTTAGCTTGTAATAGGACGCGAAGCGAACTCTAAGAGAGCAGCCAAAGCCTCCCGACTCTCTAAGCGATTTTGGGGTTTGGTGAACCGTAGCGAGCAGGGGGCAGATACCCCTAGTTATTTCAAAATTTAAGATTAATTACGTTTAAAATTGATTAGATTTAAAATTTATACAGTAATTTACATTGTAAATATCAAATGTATCTTTATCCTTCTTAGGGGTCGTTTTCGAGGATGGATCTTCGATATGTCAAAAGTGTCCCAACTCTAACCTGAAGTAATTGATATTCAGACCTTTCCGTCCAAGTGCACAGGACGGCACTGTTTTAAATTAAACAACTGATAACATAGACCATACCTATTATTGCATACTCCAAGAATAAATTACAAATATACAAGGTACTAGAATTATGTTGCCTGGTGATAACTCTTAAATGGAGATGATTCTAAAGCTTTTTTGCTTACCACTGGCCTTATTTTACTTCGTCTTCCGTTGCAAGCAAACCCCGGATACTAGACTCTTCCTTGTTATAGTGGTATCTAAATGGATTTAATTCCACTAGGCTGCCGGCTAAATTCCGCTCTCATCCACATCTACATCGTGCCTTCTCCGGCACCCACACTCATCCACGTAATTCTTGATAGAATCATTCAACTTCCTACTTACTCCATTCTTTTCCCCTTTCTGGATCTCCCACAATCCGAAACTTATTCCTATTTTAACTTATGAACGCATAAATGCTGATTAGTTCTGTGATTGTTCTAACAACAGAACCACTTAGAATGGTTTGTTTAAAGAAACATAAATTATAATGCAAACTGAGGAAATAATACTCAAATGCTTATTTAGACCTCCCAACACTCACAGTTCAGAGGAGTGAATTATGAGCTAAATTTTCACTCCTTATTCTCTGAATACTCGATTTCTCTTTTTGAGTGATAATCACTATTTCTTCACAGTGATTATGACTATCACTTGGATGAATATCGACGATTTAAATGATAAGTGAAATCATAAAATCATCACGATTTCTGAGCTTAAAGATATTCACTCCTATTCAGAATAAAAACACACTATTTCGGTTTGAGTAGTGAACTCGTTTCTTACTTTACCTTAAATGAATTATGTTTTATTTTTTTTAAATATATTTGCTTTCCTAACTTATGTAAAGAACAATAAAACAGGATAACTTTACCTTTGCGATTACCATCATCAACGGCCTGTTTTTGTGCTTTTTACATGTTCTTCAAAATGAAATAGCCAATTCCTTCAATGAGAGAAAATATATTGTTTATGTGCCTTACATTTAGTTTCCATGTTATCATTGAAGCAATTGATGCTCATTCCATTTTAAAAAGAGCAAATATAGTCCACGGAACATGTTATTTTCAATAAGTGCGCTATAATAACTTTGGAAACGTCCCCAATAGGCTGGTTCTCTAAATATAAATAGTATAACTGCAAATTGCCGCAAATTCGTACATAGTGGACTTATTTATTATTGTACATTGCATTGCTGTGCCTCCATATAAAACCCTCCAATTATTTATCTTTGCATCAGTTCTGTAAAGGAATATTATTAGAATAATATAAATAGATTACTCCATTTAAACTTTAACAATAAAACATTTATTAACAATATAAGCACTTATTAATTCATTACATAATTAATT
Organism: Amaurobius ferox; assembly: GCA_951213105.1. Taxonomy (NCBI): domain Eukaryota; kingdom Metazoa; phylum Arthropoda; class Arachnida; order Araneae; family Amaurobiidae; genus Amaurobius; species Amaurobius ferox. The sequence goes on along the minus strand of OX578138.1, from coordinate 94,338,478 downwards.
ATTAGTTTTGACGGGGGAACATGTGAGACCACCTAACTGGCCTAATATATGTGTTTAGACCCAGCTATCTTTTTGAGGAACACATACCTTCAAGTCTGTCTTGGACTTTGTCACCACCAGTTACTTGTGGCCAACGTGTAACTGGTGGTTACAACGTGTGGCCGGGGTTTTCAGCCCTACCGCGCTGAAAACCCCGGTTCTCGTTAGATCACCGAAGTCAGGCAGCATCGGGCGCGATTACTACTTGGGTGGGTGACTACCTGGGAACACCGCGAGCTGTTGCCACATTTCGGGCACGGTAGCCAGGTGGTTTGTGCGCTGGATTTGCACGCTGCCACAACTGCCGCCGTGTTCATGCGGAGTACGATCACGTTAAGCATGTGGGTCCGTCAGTCCTTCCCAGAGGTTGCTGGTACGGGAAGGAGGGTACGGTCCCTGTGGACGCCTCCCGCACTGGGTTCCGGTCTAAATTATGTGTCACTGCCCGCCCGTCCAAACGGTTGCCTTACACATTTCTGGTATGTCGGACTGTCTGTGTCTCAACAACCACCAGATACTTAGCCGATCATATAACCGGAATAGATTCGAAGTACTTATTCACTAACCCATAATATCGACGATCACTTTGTACTCATGGCATGCACACCCGCACTTCAACAAATCATCATGTCGCGCAAGTATCTCTCTAGTCTCTGCACAAGTCATTAAGTCATAATTGTAAAGTCGAACTCGAACTGTTATTCCACAAGTCGTTATTAAGTTATCGCCTGGAAGTTATCTGTATAAGTCTTATTTAAACATCGTCTCAAAGTTATAAACCCAAGTCTACCCCTAGTGTCCTTCTTCGGTCACAGGCTGTGGCTCTCTTTTTCCTTCGGGGGTGTCATCCCCCCTTTGCTTTCATTTGCAGCATTCAGTGTGACGCAACCATCACTTTCTTCATTGGTTAATCACTAACCCAATGTCACTACTTGGCATCCTCGTAAGGGCCCGCTCGTCCCCCTATGTCTTGACGCTCCTAAATTTATGGTTTGCTGTAAACCTCGGCGCCATCCAGACTACAAGTATAGTTCGATGTTTCGGACACAATAAATAACTGGCATAAACTTGTCTCACTAAAACACATGTGAGATCTATTTCTGGTCTCACAATATCAATTCGTTTATGAAATGAAAATATTACGAACTGGACTTAACAGTTCAAGTGAAAAATTAAATATTTACCATATTTTAATAATTTTAAACCATTTAACAACATTTAAAACGTGAACAGGTTGATACACTGTTTATCTCATTAAATTACCAATGAATTGAATTGCCTTTAGGATTAAATGTGGCAATTGTATATTGTTTTCTATTATCTACTATATGCACCTAAGAAATTCGTTGCAATAAGTTATGCCAATTCATCCGCTACTCGTAAGGTCACTGCAAAAATCTAATGAGGGCAACACCTAACTTTTCCTGCAAATCTAAATTAATTTTCTCATTCTTTCCTGCACAATTCATTAAAGTTTAATTGCCCAAAGTAACAGAGATGGTTATTTGAAATTTCACTTAATTTGCAGTTTAAATTCAATTTTCGTTTTATTTGCCGACGACGTATTTTCAAAAGCGACGTGGGCAGAATACGAAAAACTAAAGTATTTGAAGAATGATTTGTCCTAGAGTTAGTGGTCGGTTTCATCGTCAAAGTTATATTTAAAACAAGAACTTAATTTATACATTTGAGCAAAAACAGTCTTTTAATTTAGATTTTGGCGATTTTTGAGGGACATTGCTCGACAGAGACAGATTCTTTTTTTACCGAATTTTACCGATTTCTTTAATTATAATTAACTAAATTCAGTTTAACAAAAACCTAATCAGCACCAGGATAGCCCACGAGAGTCTTATCTACCAAATTTTGTGAAATTTGGTTAATTAGCTTTTCAGCTAGAGTGGATGCAATACATACACGCGGACACACAAACAGACAGACAGACATACACGCACACACGTCACACTAAAACGAGTTTAATATGGTTTCAAAGTGCTTGAAACGTGTATATCCGTCGAAAACTCTATTTGCGATTTCCGACACTATTCCAAAACTTTCCCTATGCATTATCATGTACAGTAAGGCAAGTGAAAACTACCCCAATCAAAATAAAAGTATTATATATTGCAATTCTATAATATGTTTTCTCTTAACCAAATACTGAGGAATAAAAGATAATAAAATTTAATTCTTTAACCATTTATTGCTCCATCTTTGTACCCTCTGCTTCTGGTTGTCTGTTATTGTTTCTGTTTGGAGGTTATAGGAAACATAAAACAGTTTCAATGTTTTTAATCTAAATGAGTTCACATCTTATATTGGACTGGCCTGGGAAATTCGATAGATACAGTACGCTTCTCGTAGGTTAAGAACAGTTATTGGACAACATCTGGTGATATATAAAATTGCATTTCCTGAAGCTGAAATATTACACTTTGTAATGGCATCGTATGTGGTATTATGAAGTTTGGAGGAAAACTGCGGTCAACAAAAATTTAAGGGAATATTATTTTGTCAAATGTATTAGATTTTGAAATAAACAATTATATGCAAGACTTATTATTCTGAATGTTTAAAAACGATAATTAGGCTCTTTATGTTACAAATCTTATATGGGCAACATACGACTTTCCTTACAGAATCGAATCCATTTTCTCTTAATTTCTTTAATAATAATTCATTAAATTGAGTTTAACTGCACAAAACACCCGCATAATTAATTGAAATTACACTGAATTTGCACTTTTATAGCAATTTTTGTTTTCACTTAGTAACTCGACGTATGGTCAAAGACGTATAGCGATTTGAAATGCGAAAAAACTAAAATATCTCGAGAATAGGTAGTCCTAGAGTAATGGGGTTGGTCCTATATATAGTCAAAACTTGGGTATAAAACAAACATTTAATATATACATTTAAACATACATAAACTATTACTTTAGATTTTGGGGCTTTTTTGTGGACTATTTCGAAGAAAAGGCAGGCTATTTTATCCGAATCGTACAAAATTCTAACCAGCACCAGGATTACTCACAAATGACCTATCTATCAATTTTTGTGAAATTTGGTCAATTAGTTATTAGTTAGAGGGAATACAAAGATTGCACTCGCACACACATACAGAGAGAGAGGGGGTGCGGTAGAGAAAGATACGCCATGCTAAAAATAAATTTTTTGTTTTCTAGAGGTCCCAAAACGTGTAGATCCGACTACACCAGTGTTTCTTTCAGGCATACAACTAAGGGGCTTCGCCCCCTGTAGACATTTTATGTTTACCTAATTTATATTTATGTGACAGCTTCAATTTCCACTTTCAAATCTGAGGTTGCAATTTCTGTAGAGTTTCAGCTGGCCAGTTCAAAGATCCGGGATTCAATTCCTGGTTGGAGCAGCAAGGCTTTTTACAATGGCGCCAGAACAAATCAATCCTGCAAGTTAGTGCAAAGAGGTCGGAAGTCTGAAAGTGACCTTAGTACGACTAGCACGGATTCATTGGACTCCGGGATATGGAACGCCGATTTCAAAGCAATAGGATATCGGCCAAGCATGAAGATAACCTAGAGGATAAAAAATAGCATCAGTAGGCTACCATGAGGTAAAAATAGCAGGAGGGTGATCAGTCAGATTGCCAGTTGCACGTCAAACTCACATTAAAGAGTGGAGAATGCAGAGTTCACTTTGAAAATAAGAATTTGCAATTTTGGCACAGTGACTCAACGGTAGACCGCCGGCTGGCCAGTTCGAAGATCCAGGGTTTGATTCCCGATTGGGGCAATAAGGCCCTTTACACAGCCTTTTGATATATTTATGTAGGGCAAATAGAAAATTTTCCCTACTAAAATTCACTCCCCACCCCCGTCCAAAAAGTCCTGCAAGAAACACTAACTGCAACACGGTGACGCACGCAATGCTTGCCAAAGTGCACAAAAATATTATTTCTCGAATAAAAAGCTGTATTATCTCTGGCTGATGACAATTTGAACAAGCTGCACGTTAGATTCCTGTGCATGTTATTTACTTTAGAATTCCTGAATATGACATAAATTCGCTAGTAACCATTTTGTGTGAAATAAATAGCTTCTGTGACAGTTTTATTGACGCTTCCTGAATGTCACAATGTTTACAACTTACCAATTTATCTACTTCGCTTTGTCTATTAGTTTGTTGTTTTAATTTTTTGAATTATAATCTAAGACAAAAAAATCGACGCACCAAGAAAGAATTATCCAAATGAGACAAAATTCGGTACGTATAATGTGGATGTACAGAAAAAGAAATGATGAGAATTTCAGAACAATTGGATAATTTATTGTACTGACAGATCTACACAAATTGAGCAAGTCAATATAGCGTTGGTCCACATCTGGCCTTAATACAAGCTGTTAGCCGATGTGGCATTGATGCATAAAGTTGCCGGATGGTATTCTGAGGGATGTCGTTCCAAATAGCGTTCAATTGATGAGCTAATTCGTTTAATGCTAATTATTTTTTATTATACTGTAATTAACAAAATTACAGACAGATTTTCAAGTGGTGGTAAAACTTGGATTAAATTAGTACACGACCAGAGTTATAATTGGAATGTCTTTACATGAAGTGGTATTAATGGAATACTTGAATTCGGTTGACTAAAAGAAAGGAAAAAATTACATTGGGAGGGGGCACTTTAGAATACTTAAGGGGCCAGGAAATCAAAAATCGGCTCAAAATATATTTTTATTTTAATATTGCATTAAATAGTACAAAATATCATATTTCCAATTATGCACTACTCAAATTCATTGACAAAGCAGAAGTTTTAATGTTTTGGGGGGTTTCTTGAACCACTTCATAGTCCACTTCAGCTATCATAAACATTAAATGCGATTTTTACAAAACATGCATTTTACATTTTTATGTTATTTTTTCTCAATACCTATCAAATCTTATAACTTGAAATTTAATGATATATTTGTTTTTTAATATTACACATTTTAACACAAGGGTTGCTTTTTTTTCAAGAAAATTAAATGCTATGAAAAGTGTTATCTGAAAAGTGACTCCTAAATTAAAAATCTGATGTGGGCAACACATGACTTTCCTTATATAATGTAATGAATTTACTACTTTTACAGTAAAAAAATAGGATTTTCTTGTAGTAGATACTAATATTCTTTCCAAGATATTGAATTTTCGACAATTAGTCGTCATTTTCATTGATTTAGCGTCATTTTTATCCATTTGGCGAGATTTTCGTTAATTTGGCCACATTTCAAAAAAGTCGCCAAGTTGGCGACATTCCGCCAAATTCGTCGCCAAAATCTCGCCAAGCGTTATGCACTAAGAAATAAATTTTTCTTAAAGCAGATAAATGACTATTGGCGTTCAAATACAAAAGTATTATTCAAAGTATCTTTTTTCAAGAATGGAACGAGCTAGATCCACGAGAAGGATGTCACTCAATTTATCGCATGGTATTACATATGAAAAGTAAACATGTTTCTCAATAGGAAATATTTTTCTTTTTATTTTATATGACTTTTTGATAATTTTTTTTAAAAAATGTACAATATCTCGAGAACGGTTCACGTTAGCGTTCTAAAATTTATGTCAATCGTTTTCTAATGAAAAATTACATAAGAAATGTCTATTTGCGTAACTTTATTAGTGGTTTTAATTTTTTGACGATTTTTTCAAAATTTCATTCGAAAATTTAGGGGGGTTCTGAACATTCGATTGCGTATAAAAACAATAGGCTTCCAGTGTTTACGGATTGTGATTTTTGTACCAAATTTGGTTCGAATCGGTCCATTCGTTCGTCAGTTATCGTCTCCACAGACTCACTGACACACACACACACACATACACACATACTTTCACACACACACACACACACACACACACAGACATCACTTCAAAAATGTTTGATTCGTGATCAGGGATGCTTGAAACGTGTTCTGCCGTCGAAAACTCGAATTCGAATTTTCGACCCCGTCACAATACTTTCCTTATACATTATGTATATAAGGAAAGTAAAAAGAATGATATTAAATTATAATGTTTATGTAGAAAAAATTGAAGCGTCAAATTATGTAAAATATATTTCTCTGCAAGTCATAGTCATAGTTGTAGTTTCCCAGCTTTTATTTTCCAGCTTGAGAAAAGTTACATGATAAACACTATGACCGATTTAACACACAGTTACACAATGTGTTCCAGTTACACAATGACGAATTTAACATAGAGGAGATAGGGATTTCCAACGTTCAGGGTCCCCTTAAACTGCGCGCGCATAAAAACACCAAGAGGTCTATTGACGGAATAAATGGCAATAAGAAGTTCCTTCAAAGCGTTCCCTACCACATTTCATAAAAATTACTTGCATAACCGAAATGACAGAACAGCTTAGCTGAATTGCACGGCTTTGAATTTAATTATCGCTTTATTGTTGTTCTGCTAGATCAGCCTTTTTCAAAGTGGAACTCCAAGGTTTCACTACAATATTTGAAGGGTGCCGCTATGTGAGAGTCACCTGTAAATTTTCATTAAAAACACATAACGTTTTACATGCACAATTTGGACCATAATGAACAGTTTCTCATTTTGGGATTCCGCCATCAAATAAAATTACAAAAGCTTTCCACGACCACTGTGCTATATGAAAATAAATCCAATACTTTACATTTCTTAATAAAAACTATCTGTGCTCAAATTAAATTTATTGAAACTCACGCATTTCATCATCACGCAATCCATCAAATTACCACTAATGCATCTGTCCTACCCAATGCTTAATTTTATAGCAAGCAATAATAACATACCCATTGTCTCAAGCAACACGTACCAGTTTTACGGCTTTTTTATTGTTTTATCATGCATCAATTCAACATATCAGCACTCAATATAATCAACACGCAAAATCATGATTCCAATTAAGTGATAATCCTATTACTATAGGCAGGTAATGCAGAGGATTTTATTTGACAAGTAACATACTGTTGTGTAGAAATAATATTAGATAGAAAGCTCTTTAGTTGTGGTATAAGGGAATGATTGAATCTTCACTGCATTAAGAGTATAAATCTCCACGGAAATCCAACACGACTTTCTTGTAGTTTCAAAGTCTGTTTCATTTGTATCTATTATATAAAAATCAACATCAGAATGTAAACTCATATACCATTTAAAGAACATACATTAACATATTTTACATTTTATAGAGTTGACATATATATATATATATATATATATTATATATATATATATATATATATATATTTATATATAAACATAGTATATGTATATATATATATATATATATATAATATATATATATATATATGTAGCATACACACACACACACACACACATATATATATATATATATATATATATATATATATATATATACATTGGTTTGATTATCGCAGTAACACTCTATGTGAAACTTTCAAGCATACATCAACCTAACTAAACTGTCTTTCACCTCCCAATGCTGCCACATGTTGCAAGAAATCTTCATGAAAATTCAGGCTCGTTCAATTTTTATGAAATCCTCGTAAGATTTATTTCTGTGAATTTTTTGTGAACTATTCAAAAAATCAGAAAATCGGATAGAAAATAATATAAAAATGCTGTTTAATATGAAATACATTGAATGCCATTTTTGTATACTGAAAAATGTCCATATGTGAATGTATATATATGCATATATATATATATATTTATTCCTAAATTTACATTAATATAGATTAGGACTCTGTCTATCATGTGCATCCAAAAGAATGAGGTTCGAATATATACATACACATTAAAAAGAAAAAAAAATGGAGAAAGCGGCAGGTCATAGTTTTGAATGTCAATTGTTTGTCAATACGGAATATTGCAACGATGTTCCATGCCACCGATTAAATGTTCAATGAGGTTGGAAGGTTAGCAATTGCCACTCTTTTATGAGAGCACGCTGGAGCTCTTAGGCAGTGTTTGGAAGGGTTTATAGGGAAGCTACAGCTCTATCGAGACACCCATACACGCTCTATTGGGTTTAGGTCTGGGGTATACGATGACCACCTCATTCGCTGGATTCCCTCTGTCATCAGATAATTGCTTATGATACGAGCTCTGTGTAGCTGGGTATGTCGTCCATAAGAACAAACTCAGAACCTATTGCACCCGCATAAGGGCGAACATATGGATCAAGTATTTTATCGCAATATCTTTGGACAGTTTCAGTACAGTTGAGGAAGAAATGGAGGTCAGTACATCCGCTGAAAGCAATCCCAGCCCCTACAAGTATACCACCATCAGAAAATGTGTTGCACTGGACGATGTTAATCGCTCGGTACCGTGTACCAGCCTCTCCACATAAAAATACGTCGATCGTCCGACTGTAAAGCAAATCTGTACTCATCGGTAAATAGGACATTGCCCCAATCGTCTATGGTCCAACTGGCACGTTCCTGACGCCATTGAAGATGGGCTGCTCTGTACCTCGCAAACATTGGAACACACAAGTTTTGCATCCGCGCATAAAAGCCATGTGCGTGCAGTCTCCTTCCCACAGTTGTAATGGATACAGACCTACCTGCAGCTGCAGCGAGGCTAGAATGTAAAGTAGGTGCTGCTGTTTATCGGTTACGTCTGGCCAAAAGCTCTTAGTAGCGATCATCAGAAGATGTTGTAACACGAAGGCGACCAGAACCTGGCCTTCAGCTTATTCTTCGGCTATTTTAGAATTGGATCCATAAGCGCGAAATCACAGAATGGCGGACTCTGAAGAATTTAGCAAATTTCTCCAATAGATTGGCCGAATTCTAACCTGACAACGGCTTGCAATCGCTGACCATCATTTAAAAGTCTTCTTTGGGACATATTGAATGAATTGGATATTTCAGAATTTTACCCTAACGTCCATAGTAGATGTAAGGACGGTCAGAAAGAAACATTTTCTTTTTCCAAGACGATAATTTACATATTTGGCACGGAGCTAATTGCTATTGTGCACGCGACTCTAAATTTGCATATTGCATACGGAGTATACAATAAGTTTAGTCCAATAAAATTCCTTCGTTCGCTCGCGATCTGAGAAATTGAATTTCGTGCTTATTTTTTGGAGGGTATTGTATATCTATATATATATATAACCAATTAGCAAATACAATATTAAGAATAATACCATAAATCACACTTTTTTGACACAAAGCAGCCACATAAAGGCAATTAATATATAATCAATAAAAAGGATCATATGAAATATATAGGAATGTACCACAAGTTGGGGGGGGGGGTTGTGATTCCCACTTGCTGGTTAAAGCAAGTTTTGCGTCTTGACAACACTCCCGGTAGCTGGTACCATGCACATAAAGAAAGACAATCAAGCTTCAAAATATAATGAAATGAAACCACAAATTACATAAAATCAAAATGAAGTTAAAAATCGAAAAAAAAAACCCAAATGCAACACAAATAAAAACAAATCCATCACAATCTCACAAATAGTCACTACTATAAAAACTTTTACAATAAAAAGGTATCCCAAAAATATCAAATGATTTCAAATACCGTAATAACACTTTAAAGCCCTAAAAACACAAACAGTCACAAGTCGTTGCTAATATCACCGAAACAAAGCTATTTAGGCTCACAAACATCACGTTTGACGCTCTAATATTAAATCTTCATCGCTATTGGTATTATTCTCATTATGGTATTTGCTAATATTATATATATATATATATATATATATATATATATATATATATATATATATATATATATATATATATATATATATATAAAGACATAATAGAAATATAAAAGAAGAAGGAAGGTAACGTAAAGTGCTTACACAAAGGCGGTAAGGGGTAGTGACGTTACTCCCCAGTTAACAACATGCATGTCTTTAATGCCGCGGCATGCACTCCTGGACGCCAGCACTGACATTAGCCAACCTCCGGAGTGATAATCAAAACCGGAGTGATAATCAAAACCGGAGTGATAATCAAAACCGGAGTGACATTTCGTCGTTACATTGAAGGAAAAACAAACGTTAGTGAAGCTGTTTTTCGTTCACTAAAAATGATTCATGATTTTGATAACCTTAAACGACTGAACGCTACTAAACAATCAGACATTGCACAATTTTTTCTAAAACTATAATTTTCTGTATTGAATGTAAAACGTACATGTAAGCAGCTTACGTAAAGCTTATTTTGTTTACATACATATAGTGTTTGAGTCTTTCATACAATGATATTTCTCAATAAATATTTACTTATTGACAGAATAACCTTTTCAAATATTCAGTGGAACTGAAACTAAAGTTAAAAAATGGAACTTTTTAAATCGAAGTTTTGGATAATTCGAATTTTTCAATGGTCCCATCAGCTTCGAATTATGCAAGTTGCACTGTATATATATATATATATATATATATATATATATATATATATATATATACAGTGCAACTTATATATATATATATATATATATATATATATATATATATATATATATATTGCTTATGTGTATAGACGTAGTTATTGTTAGTTGAATGGCAAAGCGTTTTGCTTTAATTACATTATTTGAAACATGAAGTAAAGGGAAAAATAAAATCGTATAACTCCATGGTTTATGAACGTTATCAATACTTATATCCATGAAATTAGAAAGGATACATTTTACCGTTTATTTTTATATCTCTCCATTCTTATACCTTCCATTTTTATATACTTGATAATTTTGTTTAGGTTTTTATTAAAAAATAATTGCTAATTTTCTGTAGGCTCTTGCTCAAAAATCGAAATATTACTTTACAATACTTATTTAATTATAAACATGTTATGCCTTAATTACAGTCTTTATAACATAGAGGTAAAGGTAAAGGGAGAGTGATGTCTCATTAACTCTGAGGTCTAAAAACTCCATAAATGGTCATACAGATTTTAAAATCATTTAATTAACTACAAAATGTATTTTACTTATCAACTGAAACAGGAAATTGCAACAATTGTTACTTTCCCTGTAATACATGGTAATGTATAGGGAAAGTATTGGAATCAAGCTGAAAATCGCAACTCGCGTTTTCGACGGATCTGCATGTTTCGAGACCTATAGAATACGAAAATACCATTTTTAGAGTAACGTCTATGTGTGTGTATGTGTATCTGTCTGTGTAGATTTTGTGTCCACTCTAACTAAAAAACTAATCGACCGAATTTCATAAAATTTGGTAGGTAAATCACTTGTGGGTAACTCTGGTGTTGGTTAGTTTTCGGTACAATTCGGGATAAAATAACCTGCCTTTTTTGCGTAATGGCCAGAAAAAATCGTCAAAATCTAAATTAAAAAGTTACGTATGCTCAAATAATCTATTAAGTCCTTGTTTCATGCGTAATTTTCAACGATAAAAAGAATAAGACCCACCCGCCATTACACTAGGACTAGCTGTTCCCGAGATATTTTAGTTTTTTAGTATTTTCTCAACCCCCCACCTTTGAAAATAAGCCCAGTTACCAAATGAGAGCGAAAATTGAATTAAAAGTGAATTTAACATAATTGAAATAGAGATAACGTTGATATAAGTCTGCAGGGAAAGTCATGTGCTGCACACATCAGATTTTTTATTTCGGGGCGCGAAAGTTTACGGAGCGCGATGGTTTCAAAACAATTCCTTCCCATAGCTTTGACTTCAATTATCTGGGTTTGTTAAACAAACATCGCGATACATTTTCCGTTTTGTTGCAACAATAATAATTACATTTTGATCGCTTTTTATTAATGTCAAATTGATTTATCTTTTTAATTGATTTTGAGGTTGTTTTAAGATAGATAGTTACGGATACTGTCGCACTGAACAAAAGATTGTAACTGAGAGCTAATGAAACTGTAGATGAATATACTGAAAGAAACACATTGAGAAATGAGGTTGGCATTCTTCTGTCTGAACAAAGTATTGAAAACAGCCTCAGCCCAAAAAGAAATGAAAAACTTAGAGCCAATTGAAATGTTATTTTCAGAGTTCGGTCATTAAAAATTTCCCACATGATTAAATCGCCATTGTTCTGCGTACATACAGCTAGTGTGCCATATCACCGTAAAAATAATTCAATGTATTACTTAAATATAATGTTGCATTCAAAAGAACAATAAATAATCTACACATTCTATATTTAGAAAAAAAGCTTGTAAGATTAAATATCACCTTTGAAAATGCATTTCCTGCCCTTGGAATAAATTAAAAAGTAAGGATATTTGTTTATTATAACATAGTTGCAGATTCTCGTATCGCTGTTGGTTGATTATTCTTAGTTCATAACACATTCTAAAACATGGTAATTCATGTCGACATGACATGAAATTCTCAATTAACCATGAACACTATCTTGATCATATTATTAAGGAGCTTGAAAAAAAATCAATAGGAGGCGTGAGCAGTTTTTTATTATGCCCCAGACGGCCATCCGTTAGGTCTTTGTAGTCACAAAGTTCAAAAGCTGTTACTTGTGCCACAAAAAAGGCGTGAGCATTATTTGAATTATTCATCACTTGATATTCATTAATTTCAGCTCGTTCATGTATTTTGATAAGCTCGGTATTGATCGAGTTTTTTATTAAAACTTGTGTAACAACTAATATGTTGATGTAGTAGCTTGACTTTGTGGATATTTCAGAAGGATAAAAAATAAGGAAAATTACTAGTAAGTGAAGATTTGTTCTAATTCCATGATTCAAATTCCATATTGTTTAATTACACGTATCTCTTATTTAGTATATAAATATATAAATCTTATATGGGCAGCCTATGATTTTCCCTACAGACTCAAATTCATTTTTTCTTTATTTCTTTAATAATTCATTCCATTGGGTAATAAATAATTCATTACATTTCTTTGACGATTCATTCATTCATTTCACTGTACAAAATAACACCGAATTTGCACTTTTAGTTCGATTTTTGTTTTTATTTGGTGACTGGAGAGTTTTTCAAAGGCGGTGTAACAAAGTTACGAAAAAACAAATATTTCTCGAGAACGATTTGTCGTAGAGTATCAGGGTTGATTTCACTTTTTTCCTGCGTAAAATTGCGTATGAAACAATCATTTAATCGACACTTTTGAGCATACGTAGTCTTTTATTTTATATTTTACGATTTATGCGGGCCATTTTGTAAAAAAAAAAGGTAGGTTCTTCTTTTCAGATTCGTACCAAAATCTAATCAGCACCAGGGCTCCAGGGTAAGTGACTTATCTACCAAATATTGTGAAAGTTGGTCAATTAGAGTACCCATGGAGAATTCTTGAGAGGATCCATGAGATTTTTGCGGGCCAGTTCGCAAAGAAAGGTGTTTTTTTATCGCGATTTATACAAAAATATATAATCAACACCAGTATCGTACACAAGTGACTAACCTGAAACTTATATGGAATTTGATCTATTAGTTTTTGAAGTAGAATGGATACATGCATTGCACAGACAGACAGACATATACACACGCACAGACGTCACGCTAAAAATAATTTTTCGTGTTCTAAATGTCCCAAAACTTGTAGATCCGTCGACAACCCGAGTTGCGGTTTTCGACACGATTCCAATACTTTACCCTATATATAACCATGAATTGCAGGGAAAGTAAAAATGTATATTTTATGGATATTCTAAAATATATTTTTTCAATTATATTATTATATCGTTTCAAAATACATTTTCTTTACTAGTGTTTAAATCTGCCACATTTAGGAAAACTAACACTCATTAAAAATTAAGCTGCATATTTTTCAATTTCAGTTTTTTTTTTACAATGTGTGGCACTTAGCAACGAAAATTGTCATTTTAATAAAATTCTGGATCCGTTAGTTTCTGTCTTATGATGTGCAAAAATGCCGCCTTGCACTTCACCAGGCGAAGTCCAAAATAGGAATAGACCCATTCGTCTTTTGGACTTCGAGTTTGTTGGTTCTCTTGCACTTACGAGGGGGATCTAGTGTATCCTCAAAACAGCTGTATGCTGCGTTATTGTGTTATTTGTGCTTGTATACCTTGCTCAGTTTTTCCTTACTATTTGTATATACTCATATTGGAGTTTGAGAGTTTTTAATTTTAATTTTGGAAAATATTAATTAACCTTTTTACTTTCCTTATATACATAATGTATAAGAAAAGTATTGTGACAGGGGTCGAAAATTCGAAATCGAGATTTCGACGGGAGAGCACGTTTCAAGCATCCCTGATCACGAATTAAACATTTTTGAAGTGATTTTTGTGTGTGTGTGTGTATGTGTGTGTGTGTGTGTGTGTGTGTGTGTGTGTGTGTGTGTGTGTGTGTGTGTGTGTGTGAAAGTATGTGTGTGTGTGTCAGTGAGTCTGTGGAGACGATAACTGACGAACGAATGGACCGATTCGAATCAAATTTGGCACAAAAATCACAATTCGTAAACACTGGAAGCCTATTGTTTTTATACGTAATCGAATGTTCAGAATAGTCCTAAATTTTCAATTAAAATTTTGAAAAAATCGTCAAAAAATCAAAACCACTAATAAAGTTACGCAAATAGACATTTCTTTTGTAATTTTTGCGCATTTGTATTGCGCATTTTTAAAAAAAAATTATTAAAATGTCATATAAAATGAAAAAAAAATATTTGCTATTGAGAAACATGTTCACTTTTCATATGTAATACCATGCAATAAATTGGATGACAGCATTCTCGTAGATCTAGCTCGTTCCATTCCTGAAAAAAGATATTTTGAGTAATACTTTTGTATCTGAACGCCAATAGTCATTTTTCTGTTGTAAGAACAACTTATTTCTTCGTCCATAACATTTGGCGAAATTTTGGCGACGAATTTGGCGAAATGTCGCCAACTTGGCGACTTTTTGAAATGCTGCCAAATGAATGAAAATCTCGCCAAATGGATAAATATGACTCTAAATCAATGAAAATGACGACTAATTGTCGAAAATTCAATATCTTGGAAAGAATATTAGTATCTACTATAAGAAAAATCTATTTTTTTGCTGTAAAATTTGTATATTCATTACATTATATAAGGAAAGTCATGTGTTGCCCACATCAGATTTTTTTTTAAATGTGATATTGTATAGCTGTTAATGTGATATATTATAGCCTTAAAAAATAAATTTTGCTAGTTGTCCTGCAGCTCGATTCGCAGCTTTTAAGGAAATGTGATCTGCAACTTAAAAATAAGGAAAACCCGACCAAAAATTTATCCTCAGAACAGGTATATGGCCTGATTCCATTCTGAAAAACTGAAATAGTAAAATACATAAAATTATCCCACAAAAGAAATAAAAACATCAATAAAAATTAAAATAGTTTAGAGACATAGAACATTATCATCATGGTTCTTTGTTTTCTGCTATAAACTTGCACGATCTTATGCACTGTTGAAATATCAATGTATTTATTTTTGACTGAGAACAAAGTAATGTTTTACACACGCTTTCTATTTTATAGATTTATAAAGATATGAAATAAGCCAGCATATTTTTACTATATATTAAATGTGCCACATTTTACAGAAAATGTAGTTTCTAAAAAAAAAGACAATTTAGTACTTTTGTTTTTTCATTTAAGTAAATAGGGCTGTCTACTAAATGCTTCTGTTTTATCTGAACAGTTTTTTTTTGTTGTATTGTTTTGTATTGGAGGTTATCAGAAATACACCATAATTTTAGCTTTTTCATATCAACTTTCATGTATTAGCCATCACTCCTTTATGTCAGAAGCTGATTAAAAACAACAGGTTTAAAAGATTAAAATATAGAGTTTTAGTTTCACAGATAATAAATGTTACTATTTAAAAAAATAGTTTGTTGATAATGTTTTCTAAATTGTACTATACAGATATAAATATATACCAATCTTGGCCAGTTAACTTTCTGTAAAATATATATACTTTACTATTACAAACTCTTCGAAGCACTTAATTTTATTTTCATTCTGTTAATAGGGGTATAATTGTGTACATACTTGCATTTCCAGAAACCTTTATCTTCTGTCCCTTAAATAGGGAAATAGTTTTTCAATTGCCTCTAAATCCTCCAGATGTAGCCTCATTCTAAACACTGTCTATATTTGTTCCCTTTATAGACCAAATGTCAACCTGCTTCTTACTTTATAGTTTTTTTACTGACGCGGTGGTCGAGCGGTCAGGAGGCAGGCGTTTCCTTGTGATAGCTCGGTTTCCGGGTTGTGGGTTCGAGTCCCACCTGCGGGCATGGGTGTTGTGATGTTGAGGTTAAGTCAGTCTTCTGCCCTAGTGGAGCCTCGTTCAAAGCGCAGCTGCATACTACCCTTCGTCATGGACCAGGGGTCTTTGGACTTGCTATAGGCTTTCATGCACCATGGGGATTTGTAACAACAAGAACAACCCTTTCACGACTAGCGCCGGTTACATCCAGCATCCACTAAATACTTCACCCTGACTAGCGCCGGGTATATCCGACATCCACTAAAGGCGTCGAATTGGCTAGTGACATTTGCAGTAACGAATTGGACACCACGCATTTAACTAGCGCACAAGAAAAAGTCCTTGACACGACTAAAGTGTATCTCTTTTCTACCTGTTTGTTGAGTATCATAGTTAAAAATAAGGTACTGAACGTGTACGGTGTGTACTAATGGCACGACGACCCATTTATTGGTGGCGTACTGACAGCTAGTTCCGGCATCGCGAAAGGGTTAAAAGGTCTCTATATATATTTTAATCAAGCAGGTAATTTCATTAAAAAATAATGTACAGTAATTAATTGAAGTGGTTACACGTCAACTTCAATAATGAAATTAATCAAAGACAACAGATCGTAGATTAAAAGGTAATTTAATAAAAATCATCCTTTATGACGTACAAATATTAAAAACGGTCACAGCGCTTTCAGATATTACGATTCATCAGTGGCTATATACATATTACCGTGCAAACAAGCTTATATACAGACCTAATCGACAGACAAAATTTGTATAAATTAAATACGGAATAATAATTAAATTGTATAATTTAATAATACGTACACTTTAATTATCATTATTCCGTAGTTAGTTTATTCAAATTTTGTCTACCGATTTGGTCTATATATAAGCTTGTTTCGACGGTAATTTTTATATAGCCACTGATGAAAGGCATGGTGATACCCGAAAGCGTTCTGGCCTTTTTTAATATTTGTACATCATAAAGGACAGTTTTTATTAAATGACCATATAATCTACGATATGTTGTATTTGATTTATTGCATAATGTACAATATTTACACTTTAGTAATTATAGCAAAATTTCTAAATTGTTCAGAACATTCATTTTCTATAATTTAAAATTTCAACGTTTTCTTTAAAACTATCTTTTTATACAATAAAGGATAGTAAGTTTAATTTTAAAATGTTCTAATATATTTTAAAAGAAAAAGTATTCATACAATATACATTTTAATTTTACAATTAAGTATAAATGTATAATACGTAGGTTTTGCATTTGCAAGAAGACTTAGTCGGTAATTTATCACCCCTGAAGGTAATCCTGGCCCTGCGAATTAATTATAAGTGGTCACATATTTTTATTCATGGTGTTCTGAAGTTCATGATTTTACATTTCTTTCTTTCGTGTTTCTGGGGGAATGACATATTATGAAACATGAGAGCGCTTGTTCGACATAATGTACAACGTTTGACTACGGAAACTACATATTTTTAAGAAATCGTGTTATTGAAAATAAAATAAAGAAATAAAGTGGGGAATGTCTGAGCTCGTTTTATTGCAATCCAGGTGACAATTTATTACTGATTCTTCGATTTCTAGATGATAAAAAAAATGTATCATTATTAAAAGACTTGAATTTTAAAGACTTTTTGAAATGTTCAATTGAAAATTGGGGGGATATTTGAACATGTGTTTGCGTTTGAAATCAATAGGATTCCAATATACACTTTTTTTTTTCTTTCGACATAGACCGTCTGACCTAACTGAAGGTGTAAAGTTTGGACCACAAGTGCAGTGCCACACAATTTAGACTAGAAATCCAGTAGGGGTCAACTCCACAAGGACCGTACCTTCCTTCTCCTACCACCAACATCTCTATTTAACGTTCCCGTACGTGCGTGGACACGGTGTCAGTTTGGGTAGAGATAGTATAACTCGGGTACTCCGTCTGCAATCCTTTTGCTCTAACAAATGTACTATCCCACCCCAGTACACACTGATTCTATTTTTCTTTCGATCCAGACCGTACGACCTACCTCATGGCGTAAACTATCGGTTTGGACGGCCTGGACAGTGCAACCCAATTTAGACCGGAAACCAGTAAGTGCGACGTTTCGTGTCCTTCCTCTACCACCAACCTCTAAGAAGGATTTTTGAATCCACATATTTAAGAGTCCCGTACTCTGCGCTGACACGGAAACAATTTGGTTAGAGCCGGGAATCGAACTTGGCACTCCGAGTACTACCGCTAGATCCACGTGCTCTCCCGTCGAAAACTCGAATTCAAATTTTCGACCCCGTCACAATACTCTCCTTATACATTATACTATGTATATAAGGAAAGTAATAAGTGAAATTTCCTGAGCACTTTTAACCAGAAATTAATTGATGGCATTTGCTGAAAAAGTTTATATGAACATTTGAAAGTTTTCATGAAGCATTCATCATGGACAATAATAGAGATATTGGCAGTTTTACTTTTCATCCCAAATAGCTGGTCAACGAATTTCAGCAAAATTCTGTGAGCTGATTTTTCATAATTTGATATAAGCATGCTTATGGATTTTCAACACAATCGATGTATAAAAACATTCTATAATTAAGAATTCTTATAAAACTTTGTAAAAAATGCATGAAACACAAAATAATGTGTTATTTTGCATCTTATATTGTTTGAGTATTTTGTGTTGCACATTTAGTTGGGTTTTATGATGTTTTATACACGGTTTTAAAAAACCTGTTTAACATAACAGCAATTTGATCTTCACAAAAATCCAAATTATTATTAATATTTTGCAAGAAAATTCCTATTTCATGTATTTCCTTCTTTATATTATCTCCTGTCCACCTCTTTTACTTAGCTCATGATTCCTTATAAAACTGAGTTATGTTTGTATTGGTTTGTGCTACACTGCACTCTTAATATTTTAGAAATTTTAAATCCAGTGTGGAAAATTTTATTGAAATTATTAATTCTAGTAATTTTAAAAGTACTGCAATTTGTATTAAAATTATTATTTCTGGAAAATTTGAGTATATTTTCAGTAAATTAAATTATACTACGTTTTTATTATTGCTTTTGGGCGTCCATAGACATATATAATACGTTTATAATAGACATAACTAATACGTTATTTTACGCCTATTATGCCGTCCAGCCCATCCGAAGGGTGTATAGGGGTTACAACAGGCGGCCGGGAAAACATTGGAATGACAATAACACAGAACAACAGAGGAAAAACAATAAAATCGTTTAACACAGAAATGTAAATATGACATAATAGCAATGCCAACAAAGATAAAAAAAATCAGATGTCGACAACCCATGACTTTCCTTATATAATGCAATGAATTTACTACTTTTACAGTTAAAAAAAATGTTATTCTTATAGTAGAAACTTATACTCTTTCCAAGATATTGAATTTTCTTCAATAAGTCGTCATTTTCATTGATTTAGCGTCATTTTTATCTATTTGGCGAGATTTTCGTTAATTTGGCAACATTGTAAAAGTCGCCAATTTGGCGATATTCCCCCAAATTTGTTACCAAAATCTCACCAAGCGTTAAGGACGGAGAAATAAAATATTCTTATACCAGATAAATGACTATTTGTGTTCAAATACAAAAGTATTATTCATAGTATCTTTTCTCATGAATGGAACGAGCCAGATCCAAGAGTATGATGTCACCAAATTTATCGCAGGATATTACATATGATAAGTAAACATGTTTGTCATCTGTTAATATATTTTTTTTTAATTTATGGGACTTTTTGATAAATTTATTTGAAAAATGTACAATATCTCGAGAACGGATCATGCTAGCGTTCTAAAATTTATGTCAATCGTTTTTTAAGGAAAAATTGCATAAAAAATGTCTATTTGCGCAACTTTATTAAAGGTTTTGATTTTTTGATGATTTTTTCAAAAATTGACTCAAAAATTTAGGGAGGTTCTGAACATTCGATTGAGTTTAAAAACAATAGGCTTCCAGTATTCACGGATTGTGATTTGTGTACCAAATTTCATTCGAATCGCTCCATTCGTTCGTGAGATATCGTCTCCACAGACTCACTGACACACCCACACACATACTTTCACACACACACACACGCAGACATCACCTCAAAAATGTTTGATTCGTGATCAGAGATGCTTGAAAGGTGCTCTCCCGACGAAAACTCGAATTCGAATTTTTGATCCCGTCACAATACTTTCCTTATACATTATGTATATAAGGAAAGTAATAAAACAGAAAACTAAACTGTACAAATCGTCCAGTCGAACTGGGAAAACATCTCTCTAGAACAACAAGTCCAACACTTTTGAGAAACTAGTTTATGCAAAGAGCAGAATAAAATTAAAAAATAAATAAAACAAATAATTAATAAACATTTAAAACCAAAGATAATTGAGTTAAGTAACAATGAAACGTAATTGAAAAGAAACAATAAATAAATAATAATAATAAACATGATTAACTAAGACTCTCAGATATTCGACCAGCCATAGTTCTACACTCTTTAATTTTAGAAATAGAGTTGACATTTCCAATGACTCAAGAAAACCAGGCACCCTTATATTCATCATTGGGTTTAGACAAATAGTAATTATTAGTTTGTATACACAATAAAAAATATAATACTTGAAGGTAATTTTACTACTTGTAGATTTTTAACATTTTCGGATACTGAACATCTCACCGACCTGCATCTGCTCACAGGCGGTACTGTCACTGCGGAAAGGTCTCGGGATTAAGTCCTTGAATCCTTGAGACTCTACGATGCAGCAATTGGTCCAGATTTTCTTTGATGGACTTGAACGCGCATCCTAACACGGTAAGGCTTGTGATTAGTACCTTGAGAGCGAAGATATTACCTATATGCAGTAGCCATCGTATTCTTCCGACCTCAACCCCATCTATAATCTTTGGATTGTCGTTGTTAGAACTATATCTGCCCGTCTAACATATCCAACTACTCTTTAAGTGCAGATAAATACCAGATGACGGAAAGGTAACGGAATTAAATTCTCGAATGCATTTTGAGACTCTACGATGCAGCAATTGACCCAGATTTCCTTTGATAGACTTTAACACGGTAGGGATGGTAGACGAGTACCTTCAGATCGAAGATATTACCTACAGAAGGTGTTCACACATTTTTGTAACGATTTTGACATTCTCTATGAATTAAATTTAAATAACAAAAATAAAAACCTGACTGGCATTAAGTCGGAATAGGGTTTAATTATCGTCTGCATCATTAAAAATATTCTTTGCTTTAAAATGTCGCTAGAAAATAAGCAATGTATCGAAGGCTATATTTTCGTTCTTTCCGAAGAGAAATAATCTTATTAAATTTTAATAGTTTTATTCGATTATTAAAGAAAGATGTGAAAAGCATGGTTTTAATATTTCTACACGTAAATTAAGTGACATAATTAATAAAAAAGGGAAAGAAACGTCAAAGTTTACATTTGTCTGGGAAAAGGGTGAGAAATGCATACTCAGCAAATGTTGATTCAGAGAAAAGAAGGAAAGTTTTGATAAAGGTTTTATGGTTATTGCAGGATTCTCTTATAACGGAAAATATAAATAAGGAAAGTAAAAAAAATATCAAAATTAACTCGGATTTATCAGAAACATATTTCAACACATGTTTTTAAAAAAGGCATTCTATCACTTTATCCAAACAATCTTCACTCTATTAAGGTCCATCAGGATAAAGCTACCAGCCATACCTCTAAATCTACTGCTATACTTTTTGAAAAAATGAGAAATGAAACCGGAATTGAGGCTATTTTATTTAAATGCATCCTACCCAAGTCCCCCGACCTGTCTCCTGTGGATTACTATGCATTTGGATTTTTAGAACAAGCTCTTTATAAGTGATATCTCAAAACATTGGATGAACTCTGGAATATTGTGGTGGAGGAGTGGAACAAAATCAACCTTGATATTTAAAAAAAAAACTATTTTATCTTGGAAATCAAGATGTAATATGATAGTTCAACAAAAGGACTATCAGACTGAACATATTAGTAAATAAAATTCTTATATTTGTTTATATATATATATTTTTCAAAATCGTTACAAAAATGTGTGAACACCCTCTGTATTTTCAGTAGCCATCGTATTCTTCAGACCTCAATCCCATCGAAAATCTTTCGGATGTCGCTTTTTTAGAACTACATATGTCCATCTACAATTGCCAACAAATCTTCAAGTGTTGAAAACTACCTTTCTAATAGAATGGCAAATGTTGCCTTCTTCTGCGCCGGACCATCTGATTGAAGAGAAAAATCGTCGATGTGAAGCTTGTGTCAAAGACAGGGGATATGAAATTAAGATTTGATTGTTTTGTATATATGTTATCACTAAAGTGCAGAAATCAGTTATTCTACAGTTTATCTAGGTAATGTTCAGATTAACTAGAGTGATCCGTTAAAATGCCGAAAATTGTTTCATTTCTCAAATTACCTAGGCATTCTGTAAATTACCTAGATAATCTGCACATTACCTACTAGGCACTCGTTAAAGTGAAAATAAGATCTTTACTGGAACAACAGTAACGTTTCTAAAGAACCAAGTTAATACAATCAAACAATCAACAAATTACTTGATAGAATCAATTATCAGTCAATTAAAAAACTACAATACAAAGAATCAAACGATTTAAAATATTATTACAATTAAGGAAATGAATTTGCAAAACATATGATAAATTTATGCTTACTTATTAGTGCAATCTAAAGATTGGTGACACTTTGAATTACATAGTAATTGGTTTTTGCGACAAGCACACCTATTTGTGGTACATTTAGATTTGCAGTTACATTTTCTGAAACCCAGCCCAGTACCAAGGGATTGTTTTATTGCTGTTTGATGCAAAGATATTTCTACAGCAGAGACATCTTCTTTCGTTAAAAATCTCTCTATGCAAACACTGAATTCAGATTTTGCATACAATTGTTTAAAATACCCGTTTTAGTACCAAGTTTGTAAAAGCAATCCTCTGTTTTACTAAGAACCACAGCGAAAATCTACAAGACTCACTGGCAGCCGACGTAAATTATGAGAAATAAAAGCAACAGGCGACGACAAGACGCTGGCGAAACCAAACTAAAAGTGGAGGGAGAGCAGGAAGGAGTAGGGAAAGGAAATGAGAGAAACAAACTTTTGAACTTTAACGATACGGAAGCCGTTAATGTGCACATTACCTAGGTGAAATGTGAAAACTCTTGATTCCGCACGTTAACTAAACAAATCAGTTAATCTGCAGATTAGCTGGGTAATGTTCACATTAACGGCTTTCGAACTCTAGCTGTAACATATATACTATGCAACAGATTGTCCGAATATACAAAGTGTGAAAAAGGGGCGAAAAACATACTTAAATATATGTTTCATAATTTTATTATGCTCATGAATATATAACTAAATTGAATACCTTCTTGTGAATTTTGGAGTCAATCAAATTATAACTTCTTGAGGCATGTCGTACTTGCTGCTACGTCTTTAACTTTTGGAAAACATTGCATATAATTTGCATTGAACTCCCTCTGAATGAGTGAGTGTGTGAGTGAAAAAATGATATATAAAATTATCAAGCTCTTTTGCTATAACTGGAATCTTGATTTTGGTGTCACTCGATTCGTAACAGCATCGAGACTAATACAAAAACCAAAAATATTGAACCCTTACAGCATTTTTTTCAGTGACGTAAGATTTACGGTATACTGTGACTGTGGGACGTCGCAGTACGTCTCGGCAATGTCATATTGAGGTCACAGCGTCATTTTGGTCACAGAAGTCATTTTGGTCATTTTCATAGTCGTTTGTGACGTAGCAAATTAACTTGTTTGTGACCTCACATTGTAATTGCCATTGTAATGTCGTCACATTGTTACATGTTAAGTAAATTGTGGAAACGCCACAGAGTATAGTCACAATGAAATTACAAAGTTACTAATACGTAACGTCGCATAGAAGTCCCAAATATGATATCACATTGCAACCTAGGTGTCACGTGACTGCAACGTCACTGTCACACATATGACGATCTTTGCTGTGAGGGAAAATTCGAACTAGAGATGATGGTGCAAAGAAATAATAAAAACAAAACACAAAACAACATTTTATCAAATACTTATACTCTGGTTAGAATTTTGGTTTTGGTTTCACTCGATAGGTCGCAACTTTCAAGTCACCAAATAAATCTAATATTTTGAAAATTTGAATTAAATATGACAATGTAAAGGAATAGTTAACAAATTATTCAAAAAGTATGTAGATGTCACATCTAGTGATCACAAGTCATTGAGACTACGCGATGCTCGGATAAAATGGCTAGAATTTTAATAGAGATAAAATATTACACCTTTATAATGTTCCGCATTTATGGTAAAAAAAGTGTAGAAAATGAGTTTATTTTGATCATTATCTTCAGCAACTTAACCCTTCTATATTGTTATTTTGACAGCATAAAACATGTCGAACATAATATGGTATGTTAAATTAACTTTGAACACTATCTTAATCATGTTATAAGAGAACATAGCGAAAAAATAAAAATTCTGGAGATGTGAGTCATTTTTTATTATACTCCAGGTGGCCATTCATTTGCGCTTTGTTGTATGGACGTATAAAAACCAGCACAAAAGATGATGTTGAACTTTCTCTGAATTATTCATCATTTACTGTTCATTGATTTTCAGTTCGTTTATAAATATCCATAAAAACACTACTGATGTCAACATGTACGTCAATATATCATAATGTCCTAGATTAATGGTGTTGGTCTAATTCTTTCCGCAATCAAAAAGTATGTATAAAATACGTATTTAATTGATATATTTGAAAGTGTGTGGTCTTTTATTTTTAGATTTAATAATTTTCGTGGACCATTTCGCAAAAAAAATATATGTTATTTTTATTTGAATCGTATCAAAATATAATCAGCACCAGGGTATCCCACAAGTGACTTATCTGCCAAATTTTGTGAAACTTAGTCTATTAATTTTTCAACTAGAGGGGATACAAGTAATTTTTGCGGGCCATTTTGTGAATCGCATCAAAATCTAATCAGCAGCAGGTTAACCCACATTTGATTTATTTGCCAAATTTTGTGTGTGAAATGTTGTCCATTAATTTTTCAACTACAGTTGATACAAGTAATTTTTGAGGGTCATTTTGCAAAAAAAAAAAAAAAACGCTTGTTCATTTGACGTACCAAAATCCTGAAACTTGAAGTACCTGAATCCTCCTTTTGACGTACCTGAATCGTACCAAAATCTAATCACCCACAAGGGACTGACCTAACAAATTTTATGAAATTCGGTCAATTAGTTTTTCAGTTAGAGTGGATACAAAATCTGCAGAGACAGACAGACACACACACACACAGACGTCACGCTAGAAATGGTTTTTTCGTATTCTAAAGCTGTCAAAACGTGTAGATCCTTCGAAAACTCGAAATGCGAGTTTCGACATAATTCCAATACGCTCCCTGTACATTACCATGTGTTGCAAGAAAAGTAACAAAGGAAATATTGCGTTTAAGGCATGGATAGATACGTCATTGTGTTGTATTCCTTTGTCTGATAACAAGTTTTCTATCTGATTTATTCTGACGAACAAGGATCTTCACTGTTATTGAGATTGGTTGTTACTTATATTCAATCTCCAAATGATGTGATCTAAAAAATATTTTTTTCTCCAGAGTTACTATAATTTGCGATCCACTAGTTGTTATTGCCACACTGACATATAACAGTTATTACGTGTCCCGCGTAGTTCTTTGAATCTTTTAAATTAAATAATTTATTACTGTTGAGAATTACATCTTCCGCATTGTCTTTCCCTGTAATTTAATTTGAAATAAGGCGCCATAAGGTCAGATATTGGAGACACTACTTTACTGTGTTCTTTTAAATTGCAGTTTCCTCGACTTTTTACGAAAACGAATGGACTGTGGAAGCTGGATCTTTTTATTATTTTGGACGTTTATTAAGTTTACCTGAATGGATTCTTCCGACTTATTTCTCCTCGTGGGTTCGTTTTGTGTCTCGACATCCATTTACTGTTTAAGGAACCAATTTGAGGAAAGTAAAAGAAATGAAAAAAAAAATTCTACGTTTCCTTGAAGAAATATTCGATTTAATTTTATAAAGTGTTTTTCTCTGAAGGAATAGTACATATTTTTTAAATAGTTAAGCAGTCAGAATGTACTAGGTATGAACAAACATATCGATATACCATCTTCCGACACAATGATTTTTCGCAATATATATTTGCTTACGATACTAACTATGAATCAATTCACTAGTATAAACTTCACTAGTATAGTATAACCTTCACTAGTATAACTAGTATAGCATTCTCTAGTATAACTAGTATAACCTTCACTATAACTGGTATAATATCCACTAGTATAACTAGTATAAACTTCTCTAGTATAACTAGTATAACCTTCACTAGTATAACTGGTTGGGAGACCGAGGTAAGATGACGATGTTAACGAATTTGATTTTTCTTTAATTCGTAAAACTTATAATACATATTTTTTGCAACATAAATAAAATATGCATACGTGCGCTCCATTATTAATAAAAAAAATTTATCGGATAATCTCCCAAATTAAATCATACAAAAACATGTTTTAGCATATTGTAAAAAAAAATCATCTTGCCCCAGTGCTGGGGCAAGATGACTTTCAGTACGGGACTTTCAATTCATATACATGTCATCTTATTAATACATCAATATATAATAAGATGACAACTCGCAAATTTTGACCTGACAAGACATTTGAGGTATTTAAAGAACGTGCAAAACACTAATAGAGTTTAAAGGTGTACAATCATTAATGAATTATGTCATTTACAAAAGTCACAGATGAATTTCTTTCCTTCGTATAAAGTACAGCTTTCAAGCCACCAAGCTATGCATTGAGAGCAAGCACAATATCCAGTCTTCGTCGGGTGGATCAATATAAATCACGAACTGGGCAGTTAATATCCTCGCTCTTTTGATCTGTGCTTTCCTCGAAACGCAATTGTTTAGCAATTTTTTTCTTATTTCTCTGTGTTTTCATTTTTTCCATTTCATCCTTTAAATTTTGTTTCTGAAGCAACAAGTTTCTTATTAGTGAACTTGAGTTGATCTTTTTTTGTTGATAACATGTGGTAGATCTTTTAACTTGGTTTAAAGTTAAATATTGATGGAAGAGGGGAGCATCTTGATCCCGGAATTCGTTCACAGTTAGGATTACCTACACTTTCAGTGTCGCTATCCATTAGCACCTAAAGAAATAGGCGTGCTTTCCTTTGTGGAAGATGACGCACTTCGTCATCTTGCCCCCGCCGAACTTCGTCACCTTGCCCCGAATGACTAAAAGAAACAACATGGCTGGTATACAGTAAACTATGCATCAGATTAAAACTATATATTAGCTGAGTATTTAATACTATAAAGTGTAACCATAAATTATATCGGAATTTTATGACTTACCTTTAAGTAGCTCAAGCTTATTTAGTGCAAGTCGAAAATAGTTTCATGGCCCTTAATAAAGTTTAACTAAGAATATAAATTGTACGTGTAGCAAAAATGGCACCTTCCGCATGCGATTAGTTGCTCTGATGTGCTCTAAACATATTTTTAATAAAGACATCAATATATTTTTAAATAAGTTAGCAATCGATATGAGAATCACGGACGCCATATTCGCAGAATGGAAAGATAATGTAATTAAAAAAATAATGTATTACTATAAACCTATTGTATATATTAAAAATTATCTAATTATAAATCAGAAGCAAATTAAGAAGTTACAGGATAATTATGTAATCAACTATGTGGATAAACTACCAGGCAAATACGCATTTACATGCAAAAATTTGTATTTGAAACAACTCAACAATTCTTATAATAGTGGACTGTACAACAAAATATACCAACCAAGAATCTCAGTTGAAAATCGTATCAAGGCTTTATATAAAAGAATCAAACTTGAAATTAAAAATATACTCTTCCCATACCTTGCAATGATTCCCAAAATGCATAAAGTCCCAGTAAGTTTCAAACCTGTTACAATTGGATACAAGACATATCTCACATTCGCCAACAAGCAATTGCAAAATATACTTAAACCTGTATTCAACAAAATAGTAAAAATGGTATCTTATTCTGCAAACAACAGCAAAGAAGTAAAAGATATAATTTTGTGCATACCGGATCGCCTATACTTGCAATCATATGTTTTCAAAGAGTTATTTAAAAACGTAGATATAAAAAAATTGAAGAAAATCCTAATGAATTTATACGAAGAATATGA